>JANHFT010008023.1:121482-142361 GCA_032467955.1 Pseudoxenodon macrops | reverse complement strand
TTATTCATTAAACATGAAACTCACTCAACTGAACATGCAAAATGCATCACAAATACATTGACTGGTGCTAATGGTTGATACAGGTTGCTGCCAGCGTACTAGATATCAACCAAGTACCTTCTTAAGATGCACAATATTATTATTATTATTGTTGTTGCTGCTGTTGTTATCATCAATATTATCATCATTATTGTTAATATTATTATAATCAATACTAATGTAATGAATACTGTTGTAAATATTTTGATTATTATTTCCTAAAACTATTTGTACCCAGACAACACACTGTTTAACTGAAAATGGAATTTGTATATGTTATAAATAAAAAAAACTTGGGGGAAAAAGAAACAATGGATGGAAACTAATCAAAGAGAGAAGCAACCTAGAACTAAGGAGAAATTCCAAGATTCTGTTTATGTAGCCTTACAATGAAGGTAGTTTTAGCACTCACACTTGGTGCTTCTTGTCTAGCCTACCTCAAAAAGCTCATACAGAGCGTGCAATACAATGTTATGACATGGCTGTTGGCATGCTGATGAAATTGCCAGAAACTTGTGGATGCCCAAGACAGCCTGTTTCCTGCTTTTGTTTCCCTCCCTTCCTCCCCACTTTTTGCTTTGTTTCTGATTTGTTCACTTCCTTTCCTCAAATTTTATTTCGATTTTTCTTCCATCCCAACTCATAACCCAACTCAACATTAGCTCTTGATAAACATGCCGCTATTTTGTTATTACGTCCATTGCAGAGGTGGGTTCTAAATCTTCTTACTGCCGGTTCGCTCAGGGATGTGCTGCGCCCGTGTGTGTGCTATGCGTGTGCATGCACAATGCTTTAAAATATCCAAGATGGTGGTGCCCATGGCACCGCTGAAAGAAACGGCTCGGGGTTGTGGCAGTCCCGCGTCACTAAAGGTTCTAGCAAACTGGGCCACCAAGTTACTAACAGTTTGGTAGAACTGCATTTTCTTAGTGCAAAATTTGCCAGCAGATCCAAAACTGTTTGGGGGAACCCAAGTAATTAATATCAAAGAAATTATCAAAGAAAAATGATCCTCTTGTTGATATCCCTCTGGTGTATGTGATATATGTGTGTGTTGGGAGGGATTTATATGTTCATCATAACATACTTCTAAACCACTGGCAGGGCACCACAATGCTTGGATGTTGGAACACACCTCAGAAATTCATCATAGATGCTTGAAATTCATGACCACCTACGTCAATTGGGTTGTCTCAGCTTTTTGGCTTCCACAGAATTTTCAGTCTGATTTGGATCTTATTCAAATGACTGAATCATTAAATAAATACTGTGCAGCATTTATTACTCTTCCCCAGAGTGGCTAAATCCTGTTAGGACTCTTTATATGGTGTGCACCATACCATTTAATACTGGTAACGCCTGCTGTTGTGTTAAGAGAGAAGTTGTTCAAAATGCTCACACAAGAGCAGGCAAAAGGCACTTTAATTACCACCAGCCTCGTTCTACTGGTAGAATGAAACCCCGTTAACTTTGAAATACCGTAGTTGTTATTACCTTTGGAAGCAGAAATGAATCACTAGTGCTTAATATTGAGAATGAGAGAAACTGGAGGACTCAAATCGGTCACAATGCTCAGACTAGAAATCTCTCTGCAACCCGGTGTTGGCAAGGAAAATATACTTATCACCCACCTCTCTTCTCAATCACTTGTAGCACTTATGTTCCAGGACTAAACCTGAAACGGATGTAAAGATTTAAAAACAACAATACAACAACACAACATTACTTTTATATTAGCAAAGCTAGAATGCCATTTTGGACAGAAGAGTATGTAAAAAAAATCATATTTCTTACAGGCTGGAAAGTATTGAAACTCCTAAATGTAAAGTTATTCCATCTCAGACGTCACAAAATGTTGGGTCATATAAGGCTACCGGGACTAGCAGAAATGTGTGGTTTCAGAAATGTGCTTTTTCTTTGGAAGAAATTTTTTGCAGTTTGCATCCAGGGGGAAATTTGTTTGAGGCTGGCTGAAAAAAAGGGAGATGGGGCGTTGGTCCTACCTGATACGTTCCTTCTCGTAGGGTTGGGAGAAGTGCTATCTTCAATCTACAGGCCAATTTGCTTTTGCATCTGTCCTGGTTCATATACTCACAATGTGTCTAGAAATGGTCATGTTAATGGGGGAGGACTAAGGCTCTTAACACTAATTCATTTTATTACATCTAAGAAGCAAAAGAAGATAAAATATGAAATATTAGATACCGCTTTGCCAGTGACACCAATAATTGTAATAAATATGTCTTCCATTGTTATTATATATTATTGTCTTTTTGGATTTGCTTCGATTAAAAAAAAAAACATTGGTTGGATATATGAAGCCACCAAGAGTCCCTGGAGTTAGGTGGCCTAGAAATATGAAATATAAATTAAATTTCTCTGCTGCCAAATTCCAACAATTATGATTGGCTTCACCTGTACAAATTTTTTTTTAATCTAAAAAAAATAGTATTCTCTGGAAGAACAATAATTAAATGTATATGTATTAAGAGCATTTAAAAAAAAAGAAAACGTGTTATGCTAATGAATAGGATGAGTGCTGATATGAGCTTAATTTGTCACCTCACTATCTTCATAAAAACTTCTTAGATGATGCCTGATTGACACTCCAGGTGGTGATTGCTCAAGTGAAGTTTTATGTTGTGTGAAATTATATACATTCCCCCAAATTCTTGTTTTAACATCTTACAAAGATGCAAGTAAGACTTATGAAAAGTTTCATCCGTCCTTATGGCCTATTGTTGGTTTGCTAGTGGCCTTTGACCAGGCTGTGCCTAGTTAAGAACCCTTCATCTGCAGTGGCTTCTTGCAACTTTCTCTTTGATTGAACTCATCTAATTGTTTAATATATACAGAAATGGGATTTTTGATGGTCTATGTGGCAGATGCTCAGGTCACTGGGAAATAGATTCAGGGTACCGCTCATTAAATCAGATTTATGAATATCCATATTAATGAGTAGAACTGATCGTTTCATTTCTACAAATTTGCAGAAAGTTTACCTTATTCGAGCAAAGGGACTTTTTGCATATTACTCTGTTGGCAGAAAGCAAACATGAACAATAATTTGGCAGGGCAATAATGTATTGCTTTTATTAGCTGAGTGTAGATTTCGCCTGTTTAATAAATAAAATGTTAATTAAAACTTCCATATAATTTTCACTTGTGTAAAATGCCAAAAGATAGTGACCTATGTAAGTGCCAAAAGATACCATTTGGAAAAGTACAACTATAAATTTACCTGTTCCTAAATGAGGATGGCTGTTTTGTTTCCAAGGACCTGTCTATATCCAAAGTACTCCCTATATTTATTCAATAAACTTTATATTTAATATACGGCAAAGATTAAATTTAGAAGCAGAACCTCCGCATCCTAGAAAACATAAATCTCTACTAGTCACATAAAGATGCCACAAAGAGGAAATAGCATTATAGAATAAGCCTTTAGGGGTAGTAGGAGATGATACAGTTCTGTGGGTTAGAAATGCCAATTTATCATTACCAAGTATTTATTTTAAATCCACAGCTGTTGCTTCTCCAATGTTTTTCAGCTTTATGGCCAATTAATTATAGATTGCAAGACAAAAAAATAAGAGCAGCCATCACTGGTGATCTCCCCGTCAGCCTGTAATTACTCTTGGAAGTAATTATGAATTAACAGTCACATCAGCCAAAGCATTGACAGCCTACCAATAATGCTGCATCTACGATCATTCCAAAATGAATCCTCGCAAGGCCAACAAAGACCCAGCAATTCTTGGCAGTCTATACATTGGCAAAGGTTCTGAATCACGGTAAGGGAATTATGCTGGCAGTGGGCTCTGACCATAAACCCATTCAGCTAATGAAGATCTCCTACCGGGAGTTCTAAAACTCATCTACTCTACTAGCAACCAAATTAGGGAAACTGAATCCAAAGTCACTTTTCTGTTTCTGGAAAAGCTAAGGATTATCAATATAATGAGATTGTCAAGTTCCGAAGGAATCCATCATTATTCCAAAAGAAAAAGAGAGAGGCGTTCTGTGTTCTTTTTTTAAAGCACTTTGGAACGAAATCAAAATTAAAGTTATCTTCTTTGAGAAAAATGAATTATACACGTAGATCCTATTTCTAGGCTTTTTTTTTTCTTTAAACAGAAATTAGGAAATAAGCATTCAGAACAAAGATAATATTTTCATATAGCCAAGTTGGCAAGAATTGATTGTATGGTTAAATTAAAACGCAGTAGTGGTCTCGAGCAAGCTACTTAAAAAAGAAAGAAACAAAAGAGCCTCTCCTATTTATAATTATAGACAAATCAATGGGGCGTTGGAGAAAAAGGCATTGTTATTTCCTCCGAGGAATGCTAACGTTAGTGCTGGTCCTTTTTTATTTACTGGGGTCCTACTTTTTCGTAATCCCACATTCTGGGAAAGATTGTGTAGAAGATGACTTCACAACAGCTTTAAAGGATTCTGAATGAAGATGATCTGTGCCTCTTTCAGGCAGGTTTCAGTCATGGGGATAGGATGGAATCAGCACTGATTACACTTTCAGATGATCTATAGTGGGATACTTACATTTTTCTTTTCGACATAATCTTATGTTCTGCAACAAATACTTTGTATTTACCAATAGCAATAAGATTTATAAACCATTTCGTAGTGCTTTCCAGCCCACTCTAAGTGGTTTACAGAGTTAGCATATTGCCGTCAACAAGAAAAAATAATTACTGCCAACCTGCCTTCCATTGAGGACCTGTACGAGTCAAAAAAGAGGGCCGTGAAAATATTTACTGACCCCTCGCATCCTGGACATAAATTGTTTCAACTCCTACCCTCAAAACGAAGCTACAGAGCACTGCAAACCAAGACAACTAGACACAAGAACAGTTTTTTCCTGAACGCCATCACTCTGCAGCACTGTAACTTGTTGCTTGTATTCAATGCCTCATGTCTTCCTTACTCGCGTGATCTAACAATCCTAGTGTTTGAAGAACTATAGGGGATGCTTTAAAAGCAACATTTTTAAAGCTCCTCCCTGAAACTCAGCACTGGCTCTCCCCAGGGCTGTGTGCTCAGTCCATACCTGTACTCATTGCACACATACAATTGTGTACCTTCTGACCCATCCACTGTTATTATCAAGTTTGCAGATGATACCACCGTATTGGGCCAGGTGAAGATGAAGCAGTATACAGAGGGGAGGTTCAAAAATTATCCACATGGTACCCAGAAAACAACCTGCAACTGAACATCAGCAAGACAAAGAAGATGGTACTAGACATCCGGAAGAAGAGAGAGGAACCTGCCCCACTTTACATCCAGGGGGGCTGTGTGGAGAGAGTCCCCTCCTGCAAATTCCTGGGAGTCCATTTTAGCAAAGATCTCACCTGGAGAAACAACACAAGCCAGGTGGCCAGGAAGGCCCAACAGAGACTCCACTTCCTCAGAGTCTTGCGGAAGAACAAGGTGGAACAACAACTGATGACCTCCTTTTACCGGTCCACAATAGAAAGTGTCCTCACTTATTGCATTACGATTATGGTATGCTGGCTTGACAACTGCGGATAGAAAGACATTATAGAGGGTGATGAACACGGCACAAAACATCATAGGCTGTCCCCTGACATCACTTGATGAAATTGCTAGGACTCGTTGCCTTAGAAAACTGAGGAAAAATTATCAGGGACGACTCACACCCTAGTCAGCACTTCTTTATTCTCCCACCATCGGGTAGGAGATATAGAAGCATAGCCAGTCGTACAAACAGGCTGAAGAACAGCTTTTATCCGTGGGCTGTCAGACACCTGAATGCAACATAACATCATAAGTATGTAGTATGATAGACTTGCAGGGCCGGGGCAACATGTTCATATTGGTGCAATATATTATAATGTAATGTTACGCACATACATTATAGAGAATTGTGCGTTGTTAGTATGATTTATTGGGTTAGGGGTTTTCTTTCTTTTCACTGTGAGTTATTGATATGTATTTATGTTGGGGGGGTGCACGAAGGGAGGCTCAGCCAATCTCACTGCACACATCTTGTGCATTGACAATAAAGGTTGAATTGAATTGAAGTTTCTCAACCCAAGGAGCTCTAAGATGTGCGGATTTCAACTCCAAGAATTCCCCAGCAGCAGCACGGCTAGAATTCTGAGATTTAAGTCCACATATCCTAAAGTTCCTGAGGTTGAGCTATCTCGCTTTAAAATATCCCTCCCTATTTTACCAAAACATCCCTATTCCATACAGAAGGCTCCTCCATTCACCTGGCTCTCCTTGGGCTACCATATTGGCATTGCACATTAATGGTTGTCCTGAGTTTTTCAGATTAAATTGCCTTACTGGCTTTCCTTGCCTTGCATGTGACAATTGTGTAACCCGATGGAACATATCCAGCATAGGAAAATCCAAAAGCAACTCACTAGTTCCCAAGTGGTCTCTCCAGCTGAGAAAGCAACATCTGTTCTACCAATCGGCAGCAACAATTCCACCCCCTCCCTTGTATCCCAAATACTTTCAACCTAAAACTTTTTCTACTCGCCTACCTAGAACGGCATTCAGGCAAAATGGGAATTTTCCATCAATATTAAAAACATCAGAACACATGAAGTATTTTGTCTGGACATCTGCCCTCCTCATGCCTCATTGTTTTGGAACAATGTGGGCTGATTATCACATGCTGTGCCTCTAAAGGTTTGATTCCATTTGTCCATTTAAAAAAAAAAACCTGCATTGTTTGGAAAAATAATCACAGCCAGCAATGCAGTGGAAGAAAGATATTCGTAGGGCATTTCAGCCATTGCATTTTCCACTAGGACAACACAGCTTGCAGAAGTTTCCCATTCTGTAACTCAAGTGATTCCAAGGGGTTTCTTTCTCTTGTCATTGGTGCATACGCATGTTGTACAAGAGGAAGGTTTGGTGTTTGGAAAGAATAGATCGCTCCGGTCAAATGGAGAATCAAGAAGAATTATGTATCTTTATCCTCTGATATGTTTCAGAAATAATATCCTTGCTGGATAACTTGACAGAATATTATACTTTAATCATCGCAAAGGGAAGCCAAACCAATGTCAGGTCACTCAGTAAATTCTCCAGAAATATGGTTAGTTCAATTACACAAATAAAGTGAGCAAACTGCAAGAACTGTGAATTTACCACTCTACAATTTTGCCATTTTGCCTTGATATGGCATTCCCTGTTTATAGGCAGTCTTTGACTTGTGACCATAATGGAGCCTGCCCATCACATTCATAAGTCGCGATGGTCATTATACGGGACGGTCTTCTAGCTACCCTGATTTTATTACCTTTTTTGCGATGATCGTTAAGCGAATGCCATGGTCATTAAGCAAACAGGTGGTTTGCTATGCGCATGGTTTTGTTGAAAACCAGAATAACTGCCGGTTTTTCAACAAAACCATCGTAAAACACAGCCGTGTGACTGTGAGATGCTGCCAATGGCCATAAGTGCACTGGTGTTAGTGAATGCCTGAAGTTTTGCCCTGTGACTGGGGGGTTGGGGAGGCTGACCATCAGAACTTCTGGATTGTAGTACCTTCAAGGTAACTTTGTCATAACTTTAAAGAGACCAGTTGTAAGTTGAGAACTACCTGTAATACCCTGAATATAGGTAAGTCTTCAACAGGTAAGTCCTACAACCACAATTGAGCCTAAAATTTCTGTTATTAAGTGATACTTTTATTAAGTGAGTTTTCGCCCCATTTTGCGACCTCTCCTGCCACAGTTGTTAAATGAATCACTTCCGTTGTTAAGTTAGTAACACTGTTGTTAAAGTGACTCTGGCTTCCCCATTGACTTTGCTTGTCAGTGAGTCATAAACGGTGATCACATGACTCCGGGACACTGCAATGGTCATAAATATGAGTCAGTTGCCAAGCGTCTGAATTTTGATCATGGAGATGCTGCAATGGTTGCGAGTCATATGTCAACTTTTTTCAGTGCCGTTGTAACTTCAAACGGTCACTAAACAAACTGTAGTAAGTTGAGGATAACCTGTAATGCATTACTTTGGAAGAAACCAGACCCTAATGTGAATATGTGTTACTTCCAAAATTCCAAGTTCAATCCTGGGTACTTCGGACTTGGAAAAAATAGGATGGATATCAACCCCGATTGACATATTTGCCTTGTCCTTTAAAATGGCCTCTGCTGATATTAATATTGCAAAGCCTCTTCTTTCATTTTTGCTGGGCTGTTATCCCTACTGGGAAAAGCTAGCCTTCCTTTTGCAAATTACCACCTTCCACACTGCAGTTAAGGCTTTGAAATAGCTTCCATAGCAATCAGATTTGTGTAGGCTCATGTGGGAGGGAGAGAGAATCAATGGAGTGAATGGAATGGAGTGGGGAGCTACCATTGTCAGCTATGGCAGGCAACACTTGCCTTGCATTTCTCGCTGAGGTAAACCTCTTTGTTTCCTCAAGCCATCTGTCTGAAACAATTACCATAATAATATCAAGTGTCTCACCTGAAGTTTCTATTATGAGATCACATATAGGTAGTCCTCGATTTACAGCAGTTCATTTAGTGACCGTTCAAAGTTACAATAGCACTGGAAAAAGTGATTTATCACCGTTTTTCACACTTATGACGGTTTCAGCATCCCTATGGTCATGTGATTAAAAAAAAATCAGATGCCTGGCAACTGACTCATATTTATGACGGCTGCCATGTCCCGGTGTCATGTGTTCATCTTTTGCAAACCTTCTGACAAGCAAAATCAATAGGATAGCCAGATTCACTTAGCAACTGGGTTGTTAACAACTGCAACGATTCACTTAACAACTATGGCAAGAAAAGTCATATAATGGGGCAAAATACACTTAACAAATGTCTCACTTAGCAACATAAATTTTGGGCTCATTTGTGGTTGTAAGTCGATGACTACCTGTATAACATTTTAAAGGCCTGGAATACTTTTTAAGGCCTCAAACACTGTTCTAATTTTACCAGAGAGCAAGTTTACCGTAATGGTTAGGGCATTGACCTAGAAACCATTACTTCTAGTCCTATTTTAGGCATGAAGACAGTTGGGTGACTTCGGTCAGTCACTCTCAGCTCTAGAAAGAATGAGGCAATGGCAAACCACATCCTCAAAACCTTGCCAAGAAAACTGCAAGGACTAGTCCAGGCAGTTGTCAGGAGTTAATCCTGACTCAAAACGTGTGCGCGTGCACACTTACACAAACTCATTTATCAGACTTTGCTTTGTGGGTTTCCCGAATACTGAATACTAATCAGATTTTGAAATGCAACAATGGGATGCGGGATGCGACAAAGAGGTGCAACGTTTTTTTTAAATGGCATTATAAAAGCCATTGTAAAACTGAGATGTGAAGCTATGTGCTCAGTTTGGTTGCTTCTTGTTTGGGTTTCCTTTTAAACCAGTATTTCTCAAATCAGCAACTTTAAGTGTGGACTTCAACTCCCAGAATTTTCCAGCCAACCATCTTAAAATCCACATTCCTTAAAGTTGCTGAGTCTGAGAAACATTGGTTTCAAGAACATATTTTGAATTAATGTATTACCGTAGAAGATAATTGAAAAGCATCAATGGCATAGTAATTCTGTTAAAACCAATTCTGCATGTCTAACCTTTCAGTCCAAAACTCCTTTTAAGCTTGAACAAATACATTTCTTAACCTTCCAAACCAGTAAGAAATTGAAAGAAAAAACTAGAACAAAAGAATTACGCTGAACCTATCCAGGTTTGCCTTATGATAAACAGAGATGTACAGATTTAATTAAACCAAACCTCTTTTGAAAATTTAAAAACAACTTTATCTATTGCTCAGATCTGTCTCTGCTAATCTGTTATTCAAAATAAGATGAGCCAGCTAGCAGCTCATGGCAAAATCTTGTGCACAATAGAGATCAAGCTATGATAGCTCTCCTCCCTTTCTGATCTACCTCAGTGTAAAACGAAATCATGTGAAGAGGTGTTAATGGACTATAATAGGGAAATCTCAAGACAGCAACTATGACTCATGGATAGGAATGCATTGTGGCCCAGAGGTACAGCCTAATTTATTTAATTTCTTATACCTGAAGTGCCCTAGCCTGTAAAACCTACTAAAAGTTTAACTCAGAATAAATGCTACATGCAGACAGAATAGACCTATTCATGTCTTATTTACAGCCGTGCTATACCTGGAAAGTGGATACTGGACATCGTAAAAGTCCATTTTTGACAGCATCTATCCTTGCCAGTTGTAGCATACACAGGTAGTCCTTGGCTTACAACCACAATTGAGCCCAAAATTTATGTTGCTACATGAGAAGTTCGTTAAGTGAATTTTGCCCCATTTTATGACTTTTCTTGCCACAGCTGTTAATTGAATCACTGCAGTTGTTAAATTAGTAACATGGTGGTTACTAACCATGTTCCCCATTGGCTTCCCCATTGACTTTGCTTGTCAGAAGGTCTCAAAAGGTGGGGACCCTGAGACCCTGCAACCATCATAAATATGAACCAGTTGTCAAGTATTCAAATGTAAATCACATGACCATGGGGATGCTGCAATGGTCATAAGTGTGAAAAACAGCCATAAGTCACTTTTTCGGTGCCATTGTGACTTTGAACGGTCACTAAACAAATTATTGTAAGTTGAGGACTAACTATATCTTATTTGCTGGTCAATGACCAAAATACAATGATTGACATATTTCTTATACTACCTGTGGAAAATGGTTGTATAGTTTCTACATCCAGACAATTTTTTTTTGAAGCAGTGATGAGCTTTCAGACTGATTTTGGTTTGTTTTCTGATTTTTCAGGTGAATATAATTTTTCCACATTCTAAGATACTGCTTTCAGCAATAAGGATTTTGCCTAATCAGCCAAGCTACAAATTGAACCCAACATTTCTTTATAGAAAAAATATCTGTCAGGGGAGATGTTCATCATTTCTCAGGCTCCACAAGCAGTGCAGTTCAGAGAAGACAAGACATATCTGAGTAGTTTCAGATGTCCCATAAAATAATTCAGAGGCTCCTATTGTGAAAAAGCATCACTGGCCACAGTTTTCTCCCTAGGAACAAATTTTATATTTCTCAAGGCTACTTGCAAAAGATGCAGGGGAAGTGTTTACATTAAGAAAAACAGGTATTCCCTCTCCTGAATATGTATTCCCTCAGCTACATTATCTGAAGATAATTTTTCGTTAGCCATCGCATTTTTGGCTGCATGCTCACAAGTATCACAGGAGTCCCTGCATACAAATCACAAAGACTATAATCAAATAACATATATGGTGTTTTGTGAACTGGCCATCATCTTAAACCATCATATTTGCTTATTTTGCTTTAGGACATGAGATAACAAAGCAAGGTTTGTTTCTTAATCCTGGCTCATGATCTAGCACATTGTTTGAATACGTTTCTGGCAAAGCACTAGGTTTGGTGAGCTGACATATTAAGCTTGCTCAGGTTTTTAATCTTGGTTTGCTAAAAAGGAACAAAAGTTCACAGAAACGTTAAACCAAGTAAACGAGTCACTATGGTGTAGCATCAGAGATGGGTTCCTGCCGTTTCGGACTGGTTTGCTAGAACCGGTAGCGGGAATTTCACCCCCTCGCCGAACCGGAAGTGACGGCTGGCTGGTCATGCCCCCGAACCGGTCCTCCAGCTGAAAATTGGCTGAAAAACAACTCTCTGTACATGCGCAAAGCCTTCTGCGCATGTGCAGAGGGTTTTCACCTGGAAGTGATGAGTGCACGTGCGCCTCAGCTCCGAACCGGTAAGGAAGGTAAATATAACCCACCCCTGTGTAGCATATTATTTGAACTAGGCCGGTGTCTAGCATAGATAGCTATTACAGTAAACTAGTGACAATTCTATGGCATCGTAATAGCACTACTCATGATAAGTGTGTCTAAAGGTTGAATCATGGCAACTGGACCAAACTAAAGTTTGGACCGAGGTTTGGTCCAGTTGCCAGGATTCAACCTTTAGACAGCTTTGGCCTGGATGATTGAGTCATTGACATACCCATGATAAGTACTTTTCCTTTCACTTCTCATTACTCCACCCAAATCTCAAGAGAAGATAATGCTGTATTCTATGGCACATAATTTAATGTTAGTAATAAAGGATGCAGTTGCTGAAATACCAGTGTTTCTAGCCTGTTTCAAGTGGTACAAACTTAGTTTTCGAAAACACCTGTTTTCAGTGGAAAAACAAAGAAATGTCTTTGGTAATTTTAGCATCATTTTTCACATGCATTTTCCTTTACACTTAAAACGAATGAATTGTATATTCTTTAATTGCTTTGCCAAAATTAGGAAAGTGTTATCTGTGCTACATGATTTAAAAAGAAAATAGCATTGTGTCAGTTTGTTTTTCTGGAGAATATCTACAGTACCCCATTTCAAAGATATATCAAAGGTGCAACAGGCACCAAACCTGGATCTGTGAAAGGCGTCATAGTTAATGCACAATGCTATTCAGAGTCCTTTTCAGTTTTTGATTCCATTTTGAGAAAATGGAAATTGCTGAGTTCAGCTTAGCACATAGAAATGGACTTGGATACCGGTACAGTTATACCAGCGGATATCTCAGCATCATCTGTAGCAATCTACCTAACCCCATGCCCTCCAGATGCATTGCAACCACCTTTCCTGAAACTTGCAAGCAGCAAAGTTATCCAGCTGGAGAATGCTGAAATATAAAGTCATATTGCTCATCGGTATTTAATCTTATTATAACATTTCTATCCACTGATGTCTTCAAGTACCATTACATTATTTTAATTGTACTTAATTGCAGAGTTACACAATTAAGAAAAAAATTGGAGAGGACAATCCATTGCTGTTGTACCTTTCACAGCTGCATTCCAGCTAGAAAGGCAAGCACATTACAGGGTTTCTAAACTCACAACAAAGAAACGAGGAAGAAAAGGACAAAGATCCATATTTATTCTAGAAAGAGCTTATTTAGAATGCTTAATATTGTAATATTATAACAATTATGGATTCCTACTTCTTTATTGATGTCAGAAGCACCTAGACATATAACATTCATTACTGAGCAAATAAAATAGGTGTACAATAAGACTTTGAAATATAGCACTGGTAAAAAGTATGTAGAATGAATAGGATTAAAACTTTAATTTCACAACAGCTAGATTAATCCATAGTTTCAAGCACTCTGACAAATCAGCCATCAATAGACACATAGACATTAATAACATCTATAGACTATGCAAAAGAGATAATCAGCCAGCCAGAGGTGGGATTCACTTACCTTCCCTACCGGTTCGCAAATGTGAGCTCACAAACTTGGTCTCCATTGATAACCAAGGGCTGGATGACTGATCTATTCCTTCTATAGTCCACTACAAGTTCCTTGATTTATTGGTGTTAAATACCAAGTTTTTGTCTCCACACCACAAAAGCAACCAGCCTATCTCAGCTTGATAGACCAGTGATGGCGAACCTTTTTCTTCTTGCGTGCCAAAAATGGAGTACGCGCATGCGTGCCAGCACGCAACCCCCCTGCGCACCCTGCATTGTGCATACGCGCATGTGCCCCCCCCATTGGGCAGTTTTTTGCCCTACAGAGGGTTCAGGAGGCTTCAGAGAGGGTGAAAAACGGCCCAACGGGACTTCCTTTTTGACCGTTGAGCTGTTTTTCACCCTTTGGAGGCTTCAGGGAAGCCTCCTGAATGCGAAAAATGACACTAAGCGCAAACCGGAAGTTCGGGAACGGACTTCCGGTTTGCTTGTGGGGCCGTTTATTACCTTCCGGAGGCTTCAGAAAGCATCCTGAAGCCTCCGGAGGGTAAAAAACCGCCCAACAGGCAAACTGGAAGTGACTTCAATTTGCCTGCTGGGCCATTTTAAACACTCCAGGGGCTTCAGGGAAGTGTCCTGAAACCTCCGGAGGACGAAAAATGGCCGTACGTTTTTCGTCATTTTTTTACAGGACAGCGCCTCGCCTATACAGAAGTGTATATATTTCATCCCTTATAGCAAAGCTATATTTTCTCTATATCAATCCATTTTCTGTATGCAAATTATGTGACATGTCATTATTCAAGAACCTAGAAGAAAATATATGTAGGAGGGGGAAAAACAATTGTTCAAATGAATTCAGGATTGGCTGAGATTGGCTCATGACTTCAATTTACTTCACAAACGAATTCTATATATCAAGGTTTCATGTTGGCTGATTGTTAGGAAGTTGTCACTATCTACGTGAATCGGTCACTTATCCTTTTCTGGCAACTGAATCTCATGAGGGACAGTAATTCTAGGACTACAATTATAGAATTCTTGTGCTATGACTCCAGACCTATATTCTGGACAATTGGGGCCCTTCCCAACAGAACAACGTTTAAAGATGGCAATTGCAAAACAAGGGGACTTTCACCTGCTCTTTGACTGCAATTTCTTAATATGATCAATTCCTAGCCAAGGTTATTTTTATACATTTTATATGGAACACTTTCCCAGTCCCATTTTAATTGGGCTAGAATGAATCACATTAAAAATGATTGTCCAGAGAATTTGGTTTCTTGGAGAGTAAAATGCCATTTGAGCAGTTTTCCCCAGATTAATGAACTCTAAGGGTATTGGACTTCATCTTCCAGAATTCTTATGCTAGCTGCAGCTTGGGAATTGAACTGCATATCTAGAAAGTGCAAGGATCAGAGCAGAAAAATGCTCAGTTCTATTTACTGCTTGGAGATCTTCCTTCATTGCCATCTTGTTGTTCAGCTGTGAACTGATGTCAAGAAGAAGAAAAAGGAGAAGGAGAAGAAAGGAAGGAAGGAAGAAATCTGTGGGCTCTGCAAACCACCTACGTGGTGCTTATAAACAGGTTTTATTAGTTTGTTTTGTAGTTTTCATGCTGTAGTGAGGCATTGAGTTTGTATAAGGGATCGCAGTTAATTGATGGTTGTTTTCTGCAAAATTAGGAGCTGAATTTCCTGGTATGGAGCAGTCAACAAACCTTGGCTTGTGCACCTTATACACAGGATTCTGATGATATTGGTATGTTTTATTTTGTTTTGTTTTAATTAATCCTTCCTTGGTTTCTGCACCATTTTTTTCTGGATGAATTCTAATTCTTGTAGGAACTGCTACACCATTGGTGGCTGCAATTTCAAGACAACCTCTTCCCTGTTGTTTTATCCCACTTTTAATAATACTCGTTAACCTAACTTATTTGTTCTATGAATGGTGCCTGCTTCCTCCTCTGAGAATCATGTACTCTTTGCTGTACATGAGTGGTAGTGAGATGACATCAAAGAACAGGTTTGGATTTGCACACTCCTAGGCAAGAGGTAAGGCAAAGAAAAGAGCTGTCAACCTGCTGCAGAGCTATAAACCACCTCCAGTGACACCTGGCCATTACAGAAGGAGACAGTGTAGGAGCTGGAAGACAGAGCAAGGTTGCTCCCACACAGCTGAATGAGTAACATGCCTGGGTAATAACAGCATCCGAAAGGAAACTTACTTTAGCGGGTGTGGCCCAAATCTCAGGAGGTGAGGTGCACCTGTCCTTCTGGCAAAGCACCCTTGGAGAAAATGCCATAGAGATGCTTGAAGAATATTTTGGAAAGCCAGGATTTAGAGCCTGGGATGGGAAGGGCATAGTGTTTCAAGTTGCCAAAGAATAACACACAAAAATAAGACGAACAAATAGAAAATGGCTATCAAATATAGTTTTGCCTTTGAAAACATCAGAATATTTTATTTGTAGGATCAGTTTGTCAGAAAAGATAGCTTAGTATGTGGTTGACATATGCAAGTATGACCCAGCTGACATATGCAAGTATGACCCAGTTTTAAAATCCTACTTATTAGCTCTTTTAAATCTTTGATAGGCATAGGCCCATGATAGCAAACCAATGGCATGCATGGCCAAAGCGGCACATGGAGCCCTGTCTGCTGGCACCTGCAGCATTGCCTGTTCCTCTTCCAGGTTTCTAGTGCACATGCACGCACAATGATCAGCTGTCCTTCGCACATGCAGTCATTGTTACAGGAAGAAATAGAAATGTATTGGTCCTGTTTTAAGAAAATCCCCAAAAGGTAGTCATTTGTTAGAGGAAGTAGAAACTTCAGGGAAATAGAATGACATCAGAGGAGGACATCCTAATAAGACATCAGGTCAAATGTGGCTGATTTGCTATGGGGAGTTTCTATTTATATTGGATCTACAGTTAATTTGGAAAGGAGGACAACGTTATATCCTGTTCCCTCCAGCTTTCCTCCAGAATCTGTTACTGGCAAGATTATGTCACGGTGATATACCGGTTTGTTATTTGTGTGTTGTATATCACATTTCACAAATACAAACAAGGTTCTCCTTTCTCCTGAATCATTGGAAGTGTTTGTTGATACTTTTGCAAATCAGTGAGAGGAGAACCATACTTATTATCAGGAGACATTTTTATTAGAAAACAAATTTCAGTTTGCAACAGAACTGGATTGACCAAACTATATTTCATTAACCATGGAGGCTAGTAGAGTGGGAATGTTTGCTAGAGCACATATCTGAGAGTCTTAAGTACTAGCTGCTTTATTTAATGTAGGTAATATGCATAATCCATGTTTAGAATTTAGTATGCAATAATTCTTATATTCTTTTTTTCCCATGGGAACTTTTCTGGATTACAGTTTGGTACTACATACCGTACTTTATATATAATTGTTCCCATTAATTCAGATGATATTACTGTGAGTTGAGAAATCAACTGATAATAGATAGAAGTTTGCAACTGATAACAGAGTGGTTGCATTCTCTGAAGAGGCAAATATGCAGCTGGGAAATTTTCTTGGTGTCAGCATTATTTATGGAGGTGCAGGTGGTGTTATACTCAGAAGTTCTTACTAGCTTAAGTTGGCTTGATAGCTGAAAATATATCTAGAGGAAAAGATCTAGTCAATAATTGTACCTACTCAGGTTAGATTACAGTTCAGATACACCTGCCTTTGAAGACTGTTTGGAAATTCAAAATGATAAAAACACAGAGTAGCTGAAATAGTTTGTGAGAAGAGAACATGTTGCTTGTGTTGCTGTTTCCTGTTTTCCTCTATTGGGGTCTTTCGATAACAAGTTGTAAAATCTAGGTTTTCAGATAGTAGTACATCAATCCTGTACTTATGATTTCAGCAGCTGCTTAGTTATTTCTGGACCCCAGTTGGCCATTGAAGACCTTCAGTGATATAGTATTTCTTCTCTCTGAACCTGCTAGCACAATAAGGTCAGTGTCCTATACTTGCTCTCTGGTGTCCATTAATAAATATTAAATCGGTGAGTCTTCTCAATGGTTACTATGGTTGATTTTAGAAGAATAACATCATATATTGAATATTAACTATGATATTTTAATTTTTTTCTGAAAAATACTCTTATGTGAGAACAATAGAGCCTAAAAAAAAACTTAATAGTTATTGAATAGTGTTTGATTGGGAGAGGATAATTAAAAAGATTTACTTGCTGGATTTCAGATTGCAATATCAGTAATTTATTTAAAAGCATTACATCAGGAAATAGGGGACTCTAAGTGTACAAGTATTGTTGAATCCTTATCTTAGTTGAAGACATCTAAGAGAAATATTTCCATTCCCATCAAAAAGTTTACTGTATACATTTGGACAAATCACTTATTGATTTTATATTTATACAATATATTAAATCATGTTTGCTTAACCATCATTTGATGATTGATCCATACAGTTTATTAAACTGAAATCCCTGACTTACAAATCACATTGGCCAGATTCATACAACAAGTTAAGCTAATAGATAATTTACTGGTTTGTGGTTTTATGTGTTATGCGAATCCTGCTACACACTTAATCCAATCTATTTCATAGAGTTGTAAGAAGAGTACAATGGGAAGGAAGGAATTATGAAAGCTTTTCCATGTTTCAGGAGGAAGGGATATAAATAAATATATTCCTAAAATGTGGCATCTCTCTTGGAGAGAGATCTGGGCAATTAAAAAACAACAAGAATTCAAGTATACTTAGTGCAGACTCTGTCCTGTTAACATTTATTATATACCTGGAAATGTTCAAATGATTCACCTTTGGTGGGCCTTACCTTCCTTCAAATCACTCATGCTCAGAAGAATATAGATTATGGGAGCCCTGGAATGAAAGAGCAAACCTCTCACATCAGGTTTCAGCACATTCATATGTTGCCACATAAATCACATGTTTCTATGACTCAGAGAAATCTTTTGCACCAGCATTTGGATCAAGAGTGTTCCAAGTTTCAACTGAAAAAAAAAAAAAGCTTGCAAGAAGACACAATTCTGCAAATTTATACAGTTGATTCTGACCAATTTTTGGAAAATTAACCCAAATATTGTCTGGCCACCAAACCCACCAAAAGAATAGAATCGAACCTGGGCTATATGTCAAGCCCTTAGCAAATTGATCCAGTCCGCAGACTGGCCCTGCTAGATTTACTTAGTAACTGTGGGGAACAATAGCACTCCCTAGAAATACTGGACCATGGGGTCCTGATGTCATTTTAATTTCCCACAGTATTTCATATTAACTGTGATTTCTTCACACATTTCATTAAACCTTCATGTGATTGACTTGGTTTTGGTTTATGTTACGTGCAAACTCGGCTAACTGTTCAGTCAGTAAATCACACGTTAGCATAACAACGTGAAATGAGATTTATGCAGGGGCAGTGTGATAAAGTAACACAGTGACAAAACTAGGTATCTAAGTCTTCTTGGATTCTGGACAGGCAGGCATGGAGTAGGCCTCTTTGGTGGCCTGTTCAGATTCTGAGATATTGGTTACTGCCCAAGGATACCGGCTACTGACAGGGACCCCCTCACATCAATCCAGAATCCATACAATATTAATACCTAAATGTACACATAAATTAGTGCCATTTTAGCCATATCACAATACTGTACAGGTAAAACAAAAACAATATCTGCTAATATTAGGCAAATATACAAAAGAATCTATGTGACATGAACTAGACTCTACTTAAATCAAGTGTTTTAGAATCAATGACTGGGTTCACAATGACACTAAGCTAGTCATTTCACTTGTAGAAGTTTAGTTTGCAAACAAGAATTTATGGATTGGTGTGAACAGGTCATTGTTCAGCAGAATATATGAACCTAATCAGTATCGAGACCATTTTCCAAACTATACTTCATTCCTGCTGTCTTCATCATCACCCAACCATCACCCTGTAACTGAAGCTGCATTTGAATGTTCCACATCCCATGTCAACATTAACCCATTTCACAAGTGCTCTTGATATTTATACAATATACATATATATATATATATGTAGGTATTTTGTTGTTCGGGTTCTTTCCCGTGTAGAATATATATATATATACAAGGGGCATCAGGATCAAGCTTGAGCATATTCTATTAAACAGAGACTTACCGTATTTCCAAGGAAATATGAGGAGTCAAACAAAAAGCTCTTAACACATACATAAATTTAATAAAAGGCTTTTGTTTTAGTTTTTAGCCTGCTACCTGCTTCTCCAGAAATTTAATATCTGTAAGGAAGGACTGTATGTATGAATAAATTCTAGTACATATATGAATCCCAAGGGCTAAGCCACTGCTATCTTTCAGCCCAAATATTTCTGAACGTGTTTGAGTTGCTGTTATTCCAAAATTATATCTTGATCTACAAAGAGATAAAGTATTTTAATAAGCATTCTTAATTTTTTTTTTACAGGAAACTATTATGGTCAGTTTACCAGCACACCCTTTTCTGGAGAGAATGCAAGCTAGCTTAACCATTTATAGAGTAAATGAATACAGCCTGTAGTTAGCAAAGAAGAGCTCTCAGCCATATATAATTGAGGAATGGAGGAGACACTTGGGCAGCAATCCCAAACTTACAAAAATCTCCACTGCTTACCATATGGAGCTGTTTTAGGCAAAGGCTGTTTTAATGGCCCTTGAACCAGACTGCGGTTCCCCCATGGATTACCTGTCCTGCTCCAAGTGTCTTACTGTTTGGATGGAAAACCTCCTTTCTCATATTTTATCTATGTCTTTTGCCTACTGATAAATGAGTCTGTTGTGTTGTTATATTGTTGGGGTCTTTTTTATTATTGCTGTTAGCTGCCCAGAGTTATGCTTCCCAATGGGGTGAGGGATATATACATCTTTTAACATAAAGCTCAGTGAGATTTACTTCTGTGTACAGACTCTATACTGCTAAGGAGTCCAAAAGACATTTACACCAGAAAATGAGGTTAGTAGTTTCTAAGATCTTCCTGCCTTTTTGTATAGGGGTAACAGCCAACCAAGCAGCAATCTGGATAGTGCTTCTTGAACACCCAATATAAGTATATTGAGTTGTGAAGTACCCCAAGTGGGTTCTAGTTGTGGGTACTAATGTATTGTTTGGGGCTCCCAGCTCATTTTTCCTGCTCTCTTCATTAATGTCGTAAGTGTTTTAATTTTACTTCTGGTAAGGAGCAGAAGGACAGCCTCCAGAATCATCTTGCTTTCTAAGAACGCCTTGATGCCACATAATTCCCTTAAGGTTTGCAAAAAGAAAATGAAGCACAGTCAAAAGTTGCCAGCTAGTTCCTTACTTGTAAATGTTTTCTCATCCGTCTAGAAAAAAATAAAAATGAACTGGGGGTTGAGAGCAGAGGTGGATTCCTACCGGTTCGGACCGGTTCCACCGAGTAGGTAGTAGGCCGCTGGTGACGTCGCAGAGCCGGTTCTGCTGCTCTGTGGGCGCTGCCATCTTAAAAAAAAATTTTTTTTTGGAAAACAATTTCCGCCCCCCAGTTTTTCCTTCTTCTGCGCATGCGCAGAAGCCGAGTTTCAGCACTGCACATACGACACCCTCTTG
>JANHFT010008023.1:99934-115637 GCA_032467955.1 Pseudoxenodon macrops | reverse complement strand
CTCCTTCTTCTTCTTCTTCTTTTCCTCCTCCTCCATCTCCTCCTCCTCCTCCTCCTCCTTCTTCTTTGATTCACTTAACAATTGTGGTCATAAAACGGAGCAAAACTCTTACTGGTTCTATCTGATTCTATAGAGTAGGTAGTAACTCCGCGGTAACATCACGGAGCCGGTTCTGTTGGTAGTTCTGTGGGCACCGCCATCTTGGATTTTTGCTTCTGTGCTTGTGCAAAAGCTAGTTTTTGACTGCTGCATGCTCGTTCGCGTGCTTTGTGCGCACCCTCGAGGCGTGACCCTGAGCGAACCGGCAGTAGGAAAATTCAGAACCCACCTCTGGATCTTATGATAAGAAAGGCTTGTCTCTGGTGTAAGTTGTTGGAAGCTTCATCACTGGAAGCCTTCAAGAAGAGACTGGACTACCATTTGTCAGAAATAGTGCAGGGTCTCCTGCTTTGGGGGGGATTGGACTAGATGACCTGCAAGGTCCCTTCCAACTTTGTTAATCTGTTAGTTAAAGTGGATTATGCATCTACCAGCCATTGATAGGTTGTAGATAGTTACCACGTGATAAAAAGGGATGTTCTAGGAAGCAAAAGGAAAGGCAATTTGGAATCTCCTCTTACCATTACCCAAAAAAAACCACAAACCAAAAGCAGAGAAGAATTTTTTTCCAGTTTAAGAAATCTATTTTATTTCCCTTTCCCATTTCCCCTTGCAATAGTTTTATCAGCAGGAGAAGTTGGAAGAAACTCCTATTTAGAAAAAGAGGAAAATTGATAGAGAAAGAAACAGCTAGTGCTATAAATCTCCCCTGCAAGGTATGGTAAAAAAAAAAAGGTCAAGGTGGAAGTCATTGAATCTTCACCTGTTTTTATGTCTGTATCATTTGAAAGGTAATGAAGTGCTACTACGAATTTTACTACTGATAAATAATAATGGATATGCAGATTTTCAGATGTGATTTTGGAAAAGGTGTTTGGGAACCTGTAGGACTTAATGAGTACCGTAGCTGGTTAAAGCAGCTGTTTCTTTATCCTGGGATTCTGGACTGCAAACATCAGTACAACCACTAGATGGCAACCTAGTGATAAGTGTATTCTGGATGTATTTACTGCCATCTAGTAGTCGCACAGGGTTTCTGCAGCCCAGATCTTGTAGCTCAAATACCCCTGGCTCTGCTTATTCCTTTCTCATATTATTCTCATATTATTTAAATTAAATATTCATATTATTTAAATTAAATATTCATATTATTTAAAGATCTCTCCCTTCCCTCCCACTTCTTATCCACGAGTGAGTAAATGCGTCATCAGTTTTTAAAGACAATGCAAATAGCTGTTGTCATTGTCCATTCTTGTCACATTCCTAAACACCTACTTATATTCCAAATAGAAAGAACATTGAAAAGCCGAATCAATGTTAAAATGAAAACAAATATTTAAGAAATTACTTTTTCTGTTTTCCCCCCATCCTTTTTTGCTACTTGAAATTCATCTGATAGCCCAGCTCATCAAAAGCTAGGCCTCCACACCCCACAATGAGCTGTAGGCCTTTCTAGAAACTGAGTTTTAATTTGCATGTAATTCAGCAAATGTTTTCTTGAATAAACCCTTAAGAAGAGAAGCATCTTGTTTCCATCTGTCTCCCACCAAAGTAATATGCAGAAGAAGATATTTTGTTATTTATTTGCAAGATTTGTATCATTTTTTGAGGAGAAGCACAATGTGGAATTTTGCCCCGGATCCTTCAAACTTATAGCCAGCAAGATTTACTAACTGGATTCACACATTGCACGAACCCATTGTTGGCTTAGCCATAGTATACCAAAGGCACCACAACTGACAAGACTCACTTGAAACCGAAGGAAATTATATCACATGAGCCCAACCTAGGTTTTGGCCAACAGGTGAGGGAGACAGGCTGTTTAGGCTCCGTTTTAGAAAAGAAAGTAAATATATATTGGACTGATGCAGGGGTGGGTTCCGGATCCTGCTACTGTCAGTTCGCTAAGGGACGCGCTTTGCATGCGTGCACATGCGCAATACTAAAAAAAAGCGTCTGCGCATGCGCAGAAGCAAAAAACAAGATGGCAGCACCTATAATGGCAGCAAGAGAACCAGCTTGGGGGCATGGGAGGCCTGGGTCACTGCCGGTTCCAGTGACCCAGGCCACCAAGTTACTAACGATTCTGTAGAACCGGTCCGAACCAGTAGGAACCCACCTTTGAAATGATGACACATCTAATGACATTCTTTCCTTCCTCTGTTGACTGTTGAAAGAGAAGAACAGCAAGAATGATTAAAGGACTGGAGGCTAAAACATACAAAGAATGGTTTCAGGAACTGGGTATGCCTAGTCTAATGAAAAGTAGGACTAAGGGTAACATGATAGCAGTATTCCAATATTTGAGGGACTCCTACGAAGATGAGGGGAGTCAACCTATTCTACAAAGCACCAGAAGGCAGGACAAGAAACAATGGATGGAAACTAACCAATAAGAGAAGCCACCTGGAACTAAGGAGAGATTTCCTAACGATGCGAGCAATTAACCAACTAAATAGCTTCAGAAGTTGTGGATGCTCCATTACTGGAGGCTTTCAAAAAGAGATTCGATAACCATTTATCTGACATGGCAGACCAGTGATGGCTTGCCTTTTTCTTCTTGCGTGCCAAAAATAGCAGTGTGTGTGCACTAGTGTGCATGCAGGCCAGCACACAACTCCCCCATGCACATTGCATTGCGCATGCATGCTCCCCATGTGCCCTCCAATTGGGCCATTTTTTGCCCTCCAGTGGGTTCAGGAGGCTTCCCTGAAGCCTCCAGAGGGTGAAAAACAGCCCAACGGAAGCTTCCTGAAGCCTCCGGAGGACGAAAAATGGCCCTACAGGCAAACCGCAAGTCCGTTTCCAAACTTCCAGTTTGCCCATTGGGCCGTTTTTCACCCTCCAGAGGCTTCCCTGAAAACTCCTGAAAAATGGCCGAAAATCAAGGCTGGAAATCAGCTGGCCAGCGCACGCATGTATGCTAGATCTGACATGCAAAACCTTGCGTGCCCTCAGAAATAGCTCCGCGTTCCACCTGTGGCACGCGTGCCATAGGTTCACCATCACTGTCCTAGAAGAATGGAGTTGATCATAGCAATAGCCTGTTGTTGGGGAAACCATGTGTTTCAATAAAGTATTTTGTACAGATGTGCTACAGTGCTGTGTGTCCAGTCCATGGAGAGTAAAGAACCCTCACAATTGAATGTGATTTTCAATTTTATTCCAAGTTATATTTCTCATTTACTTAGAGATCTTGTTCATTTAAACTGATAGTGTCAAAGTTTTAAGTCTTTATCACTGGTGATTGACCTGAGTTCAGACAGACTTATAGGCAATGCTATAAAGGTTTTTTTTTAAAAGAGATTTGCTTATTGTTTTCAAAACACAGTGAATCACTGAAGCATTCTCTTCAATGACTCTTTTTTCCCCACAGAGGTTCATATTTATTTCATTTTTGTGAATAACTACAATCTTTATATTGCTGTGGTATTCCACTTTTTCCATTTTATTTTATCCTTAACTTGTAATAAGATGGCTAAGTGTATATATTGCTTTAGATACTACATTATTATTGAATGCACAGAGAAATAATTGTTCAGATTTTTATGTACCATAGAATATGAATTGTCTGTAATTATATGGCATCAAATCACTAAATCGTTCTAATCAGGTGCTATTTTCATAGATAGTGCTTATAATGTGCTTTTTCAAACATGTCCTTTGCATTAGTGGACATACTTTACTTGGCAACTCACATATATTTAGCAGATAATTTTCATATGGACATTCTCCCTCTTACACCCCTCTCTGATTTGCTTTTGGCCCTCCTCACTGTCAACCCTTCAGCTAGGTGGGTTTTAAGGAATGGCTGGAAAAATGGTAATGCTGTACACCACTGCTACTAAGTTTAAGACTTCTATTTACAAAGCAAGAGTTATAGTCATTCTGCTATTATAGGATTGGTGTTAATGTCAGATCCAAAAAAATGAAAGAGGGCGGCAAGTAAGAAATATGTGTTTAAAAAAATAAGCTGTTTTACTTGCATTATTCTGTGCTTTAATGCTTTAAAAGTGCTGAATTAAATAAATATAACAACACATATTCACATATAAGTATTTCTCATCTCTCTCTTCAAATATACCCTACTTATAGAAAGAAAAGTGATTAGTTACCGGTTTCCTGGTGGAAAGGCACAAGCAATGGGATTTATTTATTTGGGATTTATTTATCTATGTGGATACCTATCTCAAATTCATTATGCTGCGTGGCTCAAAAAATTAAAAATATTAAAACCACAATCAAATTGGAATTGTGCAATAGAAGAACATTGCAGCCTACAGTCTGGACTAAACATCTTGCAAAGTGCTTCAGTCTAAACAAGATTTTTTTACACTGTCTTAGAGGCAAGGTCGCATGACCACAGGACATAAACAACTGAAATGGCAATTGCAGACATACATTCTGTCTCTTTTTTGCAGGATTGTGAAAGTTGTCGATTTAACTTAGTTTCTTTAGAGCTATTCCATTTTCCATCTAAAATTATGGATAATTTCCGAAGTAACCTGCATTTGGTTGGCATTCAAAATTCAACTGTTTCTTAGCTACCGTGTTTCCCCGAAAATATGACATGCCCCGAAATTAAGCCCAATTGGGCTTTTCGGCACTTGGGCTAAAATAAGCCCCCCCAAATAAGCCCCCCAAATTACTTTACAGGGAAAGGGGCGGACATGCCCCACGCACCCACATGCCCTTACCGAGGTGTGTTGCTCACCTGCCACCTCGCGCCCCATGCCTTGCTGATAAGGCTGATGTCTCTCTCTCCCTATCTAGCTGTTGAGTCCCCTTCCGCCACCGCTCCCGGGCCAAGCCCGCTTGGGGGCAACAGAGGCAGCCACTCCCTCACCCGGTGGCCGCCCTCAGTGCGCGCAGGGGGGAGTCTCATTTGTTCCAAGCCCCCCTCCCCCTTTCTTTGGAAGGAAGGCGGCAACGGTGGCAGCAACTTAGCATGATGTTTGGTGTCTATGTCAGTAATGCCCAGTGGTGTGGCATGGCAATCGGCGGCGGGAAAGCCCCGCTACAGAGCCCGCCGAAAGAGTTGCCTGCTGAGGCAGAAGTGCAGGGAGGTGGATTCTGGGGCAGTCAGCTGGAAGGCCCCTTCTGCATCTCTCTCCCTGCACCGCATTTGGCCGCGACAGAGACAGAGCAAGCATAAGCTCCCGAGCCTCAATACCTGGCTCGCCTCCTTGCAGGCAGGAGTGCCTTTTGAAATGCAAAGCGGTGCAGGGAGTTGGTAAAACTGCCTGCGCCCACCCGCCCGTGCCGCATTTGGCTACGACAGAGACAGAGCGAGCACAAGCGAGAGGTAGGCGGGCGGGCGCAGGCAGTTTTACCAATTCCCTGCGCCACTTTGCATTTGAAAAGGCACTTCTGCCTGCAAGGAGGCGAGGCAGGTGATGAGACAGGTATCGATGCTCTGGAGTAGCCGCGGTGAGAGGGGAGGAGAACCCTGCCCAGCCACCAGAGAGACACAGAGAGATGCAGAAGGGGCCTTCCAGCCAACTGCCCCGGGATCCACCTCCCTGCACTTCTGCCTCGGCAGGCAACTCTTTTGGCGGACTCCGTAGCAGGGCTTTCCCACTGCCGATTGCTGCACCACGCCGCTGGGCATTACTGACATGGATACCAAACATCCCGCTAAGTTGCTGCCGCTGCTGCCACCTTCCTTCCAAGGAAAGGGGGAGGGGGCTTGGAACAAATGGGACTCCCCCCACATGCGCTGAGGGCGGCCACCAGGCGAGGGAGTGGCTGCCTCTGTTGCCCCCAAGCCGGCTCGGCCCGGGGGCAGTGGTGGTGGGAGGGGGACTCGACAGCTAGATAGGGAGAGAGAGACATCAGCCTTATCAGCAAAGCGTGGGGTGGCAGGTGAGCAAGAGTGCCCCGCGCCCCACCTGCCACCCCTCGATAAAAACGCTGGGGAACAGAAACAGCCAGGCTGTTGCCATTGGAGTGGGGTGGTGTTGGGCCGCTCGGCCGATAGAACAGGGAGGAGAGGCGGCTGTGACGGGACATCGAGTCCCACGCTCGCCACCTCCTGCACCCCCAAAATAATAACCCCCCCGATAATAAGGCCAAGGCCATATTTCGGGGTTCAAAAGAAAATAAGACCCTGTCTTATTTTCGGGGAAACACGGTATATGAATGATGTCACAGAGATATTATGCCACAATCATCCTCTCATTGTACCTTGTATGAGTCTTTTCCAGTGCAATTTTGTGGCTGACAGTAGTGTTGCCAGTTACACTGAAGGAGTAGGTATTGCTTTTACTATCTTTAAAAAACAATTTTTTTATTTATCGCTTTTACTATCTATCAAAACAATCTTTTAGTTTGTTTTAGTTATGAATTTTTCTTTTCATTTACTGTCAGATTGCATATATATATGTTGTTTCTTAATTGATGGCATAGTTTGCAAATGTAAAATGTAAAAATTATTCTAAAGAATCCTACTTTATTCAAAGTTCTGAAATAATTAATTTTGATAAAGTAGTTACATTCTGTAGCAATCATAAAGTCAGCTCTGCCTATAAACATCAAAGTTCTCCAAATACCCTAAGCAGCAATTATTTAATGGGTTTAAGTTCTGCATTCTGTGAATCTCTAAACAAAGTGATGTATTCTCTGAATATTAAAGTAAAGGGAAATTGGTATAATAATCTATTCTGAACTTTCTGCAAATTATTATGCTAAATTGCATCTGTTATTTAATCTGCATATATCAAGCCAAATGAATCTTCATCCAGAAGAAGTAAAGCAAAAAGTCCCCAGGGCAGATGTTAAACAATTATCATTGGTCTTGTCCCAACTATTTTAGATAATTGATTTGAAATCTAACAAAATCTTTACCAGACTATTAAAATGTCAACCTATATTTTACCACAGCACCTGCAGTTTCCACATGAGTGGTGATTGAGTTTCTCACTCATTTCTTTCACTGGAATAAAAAGACTAAAGTATTATTGAAGGAAACTGAGCCTTTGTCAAATTGTTAACTGCCCATCTGCTCTCCTGATTTAAAGAATGGAGGCTGAATCTTTTGAAAGATGAGTCTTTGAATTAACTATCAGGGTGTTAAAAAAAAAGAAAACACACATCAACACAAAGGCAATTCATGTTCACATACATTGAAATAATTAAATACACCAAAGCTGTGGGTTTGTGGCATAAACACTCTCTTTTTCCCTCTAACTAGAAAATACTGCAATTGTCTTCCAGACTGAAGTTCGTCTACGACTGAAATAATTCACTGCAATTCACCCTAAATGTTTAACTCAGCTCACTGCTTATTCTAAACAAAAGCTTCACTGATAAATGTATAATCACATGATCACATAAGTGTATAATGCCCATTTTTAATCAATTATCAAGAATTCTTAAGAACTCGGGAAATAATCTAGTCATTAGAAACAAGAAGCTTATCATAGCACTATTTGCTAGGTTAACTCATTTTCAGCCTACTATTTATTGCATCTGTTTTATTCCTGACAAATTTATCTCAGGGTGAGATATTTCTACTATGTATAGAAAATATGTCCATCCCACTGAACAAATCTTTGATTAATATTTTCACAGTTGCTAATTTAGAATGCTGTTTCTTTAACATTAAATATTATTGCACCCTGACAGTATGATGTTACTAGTATATGGTAATAAAAACTGAAAGTAAAGCTGATAATGTAAATTTCTGATTGTAAATGAATACTATTAGTTTAAATAACTTCTGGGAGATATTCAAGGACACATGTAGAGTATATTGCAATAATCCAATCATGAAAAGACCAGGGCACCAGTAACTATCTGGAGGGCCTCCTGATCAAAGAGAAGTTGCAACTGGTGCACAGGATACAGAGCTTATACAAAGGCCTTCCGGGTCACAGGTGCCACCTGTTCTTAGAATAGAATAACATAGTTGGAAGGGACCTTGGAGGTCTTCTATTTCAACCCCCTGCTTAGGCAGGAAACCCTACACCACTTCAGGCAAATGGTTATCTAGTCTCTTATTAAAAACTTCCAGTGTTGGAGCATTCACAACTTCTGGAGGCAAATTGTTCTACTGATTAATTGTTCTAACTGTCAGGAAATTTCTCCTTAGTTCTAAGTTACTTCTCTGCTTGATTAGCTTCCACCCATTGCTTCTTGTTCTACCCTCAGGTGCTTTGGAGAATAGATTGACTCCCTCTTCTTTGTAGCAGCCCTTGAGATATCAGAACACTGCTATCAAGTCATCCCTAGTCCTTCTTTGCATAAGACTAGACATATCCAGTTCCAGCAACCGTTCTTTATATGTTTTATCCTCAAGTCCCTAATCATCTTTGTTGCTCTTCTCTGCACTCTTTCTAGAGTAGTGTTGGCTAACCTTTTCGGCACCGAGTGCCGAAAAGGGAGTGTGCGCGTATGAGAGGGGAAGCACCAGAAGCCGGAAGAGCAGCTCCCCGGCATGTATGTGCATGCTGGGAAGATGAACTTCTGTTTCCAGCATGAACATGTGTGCTGGTCACCTGGTCTTCCGATTTCTTGCGCACCTGCGCCTACAAAGACCAGCTGGCTGGCATGCATGTGTGTGCCGGAAACCAGATGCTCAGCTTCCCAGTGTGTGCCTGTGCGCCAAAGAGCTGCTCTTCCAGTTTCTTGCACTCCCACGCATGCAAAGACTAGCTGGCCTGCACGCATGTGCGTGCTGGAACCTGGAAGAGCAATGGGTGATGGCCGGCATGCCTGGAGAGATGGCTCTGCATGCCACTTCCGGCACGCATGCCATAGATTCACCACCATGGTTCTAGAGTCTCAACATCTTTTTTAATTGGGGCAACCAAAATTGGATGCAGTATTCCAAGTGTGGCCTTACCAAGGCATTATAAAGTGGTATTAACACTTTATGTGATCTTGATTTTATCCCTCTGTTTATGGAGCCTAGAAATGTTTTGACTTTTTTGGCAGCTACAGCACACTGCTGGCTCATATTTAAGTGATTGTCCACTAGGATTCCAAGAGCCCTCTCACAGTTACTACTGTTGAGCAAGGTACCATATATGCTGTACTTGTGCATTTTGTTTTTCTTGCCTAAATGTAGAACCTTACTTTTTTCACCATTGAATTTCATTTTGCTAGATAGCGCCCAATGTTCAAGTCTGTCAAGATTCTTCTGTACCTTAAGCCTATCTTCCAAAGTGTTGGCTATTCCTGCTAGCTTGGTGTCATCTGCAAATTTAATGAGTTCCCCATCTATCCCCTCCTCCAAATCATTGATTAATATGTTGAAGAGTACTCAGCCTGAAACATTTGTAGAATCTTCTTTGGTCACATATTTCTCTTTGGGGGTAATCTGTCAAAGGCCACCTTACCAGAAGCTCAGCAAGTCAGGTGTCAGGAAAAAAACAACCTTTCTCAGTGTATTATTCTCAAGATGGAATGATAACAAGGCTGATCCATATGACTAGCTTGTCCCAGAATAAGAACCAGGCTACCCATTCTTTGAGATCAGAAATCGAACCAGTTGTAGAAAGTTCAGAAAGATCAGAAATGCACAATATCATCCTTTACCTGCTCCCCACCCCAGCCCACTGGAAGTCAACATCCACCTGCCTTTTTCTGCCTTGTATCAAAAGTCATATTTTCTGACTTGGGCCAGCTCAAGCCTTGCTGTCAGTTTTGCTTGCTGCACTTGAGTTCATGGTAGACAACCCTCTACATTCCAACTGCCAACAGTCCGCTCAGAGGTGGGTTCTGAATCTTCTTACTGCTGGCTCGCTCAGGATCGTGCCTTGAACATGCATGGCAGTCAAAAACTAGAAATCCAAGATGGCGGCACCCATGGAGCCACTGACAGAACCGGCTCTGTGACGTCACCGTGGAGTTACTACCTACTCTATAGAACTGGTAGAAACTGGTCCACTGTGAAAAAGATATCCCATCTATTTTAGCCCTCAAATGGTAAAACTGTTATATCATTCGAAGAGGGATGAAGAAGCAGAAGAGTCCAACAATCGGAGTCCATGGTGAAAATGGTGTGGGCAGAAGATGAGGCTATCAATGTGGCCAGGCTGGAAGAAGGGAATGAAATCCAGGAAAGGCTTTCTTAAGCCAGCTTGATTTGCAACTAGTATACAACAAGTTCCACATGGAAGTGAAGCTGTTAAGACTGGAAAATTGCACAATGTGGAGAAAAATCTATTTTTCTTGTTTTAAGAGTATAATAGTTTATGGACTGGAAAGTATTAGCCATCTTTTAAATGCCTGGAACCATTCTTAGTGTCTTAATTACATGGATCCTATTGCATATTTTTGTGAAATAATGAGTGATGGGTGGGGTTTTCTCCGATATTCTTGTACTATGTTACAAAGCAACAATAATTTAAAGTCATTTAAAAATTAGCTAGCTGCTACAGTTTCTTCTTTGTACCACACCAATGAAATGCACATTAGCCATACATGTTAGAAATACTAAACATTATGAAAATTTCTTGCCATTTCTGTATTGCTGGTATGTGACATAAGATCTCAGATATCTTTCTACTATGGCATTCGCGCGTTCCACGGCCCCGTTAGGAGTGGGGTGAAATGCTGAACTTAATCCCTGGGTGGAGCCAATTAGCTGTACAAAATGTGTGAATTGTAGCCCCCAATATGAGATGATACATCTCAGTACACCATGTAAGCGATATATGTGTTTGATAAAGAGTTTGGCTAAGTTACGTGCTGACGGCAATCCAGCACATGGTATAAAATGGGCCTGTTTTGAAAAGAGGTCTATAATGGTCCAGATTACTGTAAACCTGTTACTCAGTGGGAGGTCTACAATGAAATCCATAGCAATCTCCTGCCATGGCTTGTCAGGAGTTGCTACAGTTTGCAATAGCCCTAGTGGTTTCCCAGGTTGGGCCTTTGTGATAGCACAGTTTGGACAGCCTTTTACATATATCTCCACGTTGGCCCTCAACCAGCTTGGCGTGGCTGATTATGTCTTGGGACAATGTCTTGGGAGTGCCAGCTGCAAGTGGGATTCTGCCTCCATTGCTTCTGCCGATGCTAGCCCAATCCCCAGCTGCCCAGGTATGGTGAGCCCGAAACGAGGCTCAATATCTTTGTTTTCAAGCAACAAGGTGCTGCTTCAGCCACACCAAGAAATAGAAATAGATTTTCAACTCCATATTCTTTCCCATACGTTGTCTATATCATGCTGCCAGCAAACTCAATGCCATTTTGGACCACTTGTGTAGAATGACTTCACTTTTTGAGTCGGTTGAGATTCTTGCAAAATGAATGCTACGGGGGCGGCTTCATCATGTAGCTTCAGGAAGAACACTGCCATCCTCCTCCCCCTCTCATACACACACCTATGAGAAAATGAAGCTGAATAAATCAGTGGTGGGATTCAAATTTTTTTTACTACTGGTTCTGTGAGTGTGGCTTGGTGGGCATGGCAGGGGAAGGATACTGTAAAATTTCCATTCCCACCCCACTCCAGGGGAAGGATACTGCAAAAATATCAATTTCTTCCCAATCATCTGGGGCTCTGGAGCAGAGAATAGATAGTGGTGGGGCCAGTCAGAAGTGGTATTTACCAGTTCTCCAAACTGTTCAAAATCCACAACCAGTTCTGCAGAACTGGTCATAACCTGCTGAAACCCACCTCTGGAATGAATGAATGCCAGGAGGGGCAGGCTGATGACCAGACACCACTAAAAATGTCTGTGGTTGTTCACTGCGGAGAACTATTAGGACCCTGTAACCTCACCTCATCTGAATCAGAGAAATTGTTTTCCTAAGCAAATAGATACATTAAGATACATTATGGTAAGCCATCCTTTATAGTGACATTAAATAAGGACAACTAGTACATTGTCACAGTGCTAACCTTACTGTTTATCTCTGAAACTCTTTCCCACTATTGCAACCAAAGGCTCTGCACGTTGCAAACATTGTTGTTTTCCCTCCAGTATTTTGCTGTTTCAGTTGCTACCCAATTCATATAAATCATAAAAGTTGGTTGGGTGCTCTTCATTTTCAACTGGATCAAAGCCAATTGCAAGACACTTATCAGTATAGTGATATGCCTGCAACTGTGCGTGTTGCGTGCTTAAAATAAATGCCATATTTGCTCTATGCCATGCAACAACAGGCCACCTCTGCCACAGTATCCTTTCCTGCCCCAGGCACACCCTGGCATTCTTGAGCACACTATTTCAGGAGACACTGTTAACCCACCAATGTCACTATTTTGGTCACAACACTTCTTTGGAGATCTGAGGCAGATCCTGGCATTTGTAGAGTGAGGTGACTAGCAAAAAAGAAGAAAAAGGAGGAGGAGGAGGAGGAGGAGGAGGAGGAAAGAAGAAGACTCACTCAATGCAAATGAAAAGACTTCTTGGTCTGATTGACTTTCCATACAGATTAGCTGTCCTAAGAAGGGCTATGTGATCTGAGCTGCAAAAATCCAGCTGCAAAAAAACCACTAAAGGTAGTAAAGAGAAACAGAAAGCATTAACTTTTGGCTGACATCCAGTGGTGGGCTGCTGCCAGTTTGGACCAGTTTGGGTGAACCGGTAGTTGCAACCTGGGATTTGGCCTGCCCACCCTCCCCGGCACTATGCAGTCTTATTTAGCCATGTTTTTGGAGCCGTGCACATGCATGGAAGGTGTGCATGCATGTGAAGCGCATGCACGGAAGACCATGCACGGAAGCCACACACACACATATTTTCAGTGCTGGGTGAACTGGCTGTTAATTTATGTGACACCCACCTCTGCTGACATCTAAGTAGATAACTAGATTCTTGCAGGTCAACTTGGGAGCTACAGCCAGAAGATAGTTTTAAATGTTGGCTCAGTAAACTATGACTAGTTCGCCCACAATGGTGCAGGTGGGTATTGACAATCCAAGCATCTTGCATATCTTACAGAACAGATATCTAAACACTACGTAATATATGTATGTTTTTTGTGTGTGTGTGACATTCAAGGCTTTTAAGTTTAAATTCCCAATTTCAAACTTCTGAAGCATTCCTGTACTCCATTCCCCACTGGTACCTTCTTTGGCTAATGTGATCTAGCACCAAGTGCCAAACCTCTCTCCATATAATTGTTCTACATCAGCAAGTCCTTGTCAATATTTAAGGACATCAAGTGTACTCTCCACACTTTTCAAGACACTTTTTTATTTATTTATTTTTCAATACATTTTTATTCAACATTTTCAACTTTTAAAATCACATTTACACTACTACAGCTACTACCTTTATCGGAATATTTTTTTTGGTTAGATTTCAAATCTTCCATTTTGTGGCCTATTGCTTTGTACATATATGTTCTTATTTCCTATATTATACACGTGTATCACATCTACAACCTTTACATATACATTTTGAATACATATATTTTCTCATTTTTTTTGGGTATCTTCTATACATTCTCTGCGTGTTAATTTTACATCTCTTTTCTAGCCAAGGACAAGACACATTTTTATATTTCCAATTTGTTAGATTATAATCACTGACAAAACTGACAGTTTGATCCCATTGAAAGTGTAGTGTGCCTAAAGGTGCCTTCTTCTGCTTAAAGCTTCATTTTTGGTCAAACAGATATACTTAAAGTTTTTCTTCCTTTCCTCTGGAAAGTGGGAGGAAACATATCAAAGCTTATGTCAACTGCTCAGTAACTGATTTAGATGTAGCAGTAGTAGTCTGCTTATGGGCTGCAAATGCCCAGGTTCAAATCCATCTTCAGTCATAAAAGTTCACTGGGTGATTTGGAGCCAAGTTATTATATTTCAGCCCAAATTACCTTAAAAGAGAGTTGCTGGGGGGAAAAAGTTGGAGAAGACGTACCATATATGCCACCTTGAGCTCTTACTTAGAGAAAGGATAGGACGTAAATAAACACAAGAAATAAAGTAAAATGCACTAGTCCCAAAGCCAACCTTCCCAGAATGCACAATAATACTCACCTTCCATGTATTCCATAACTCTTACTAACATTCCAGAGGTTATAAGGAGGTACTGAATGACATGAACTTGTTCTGTTTGCCCGCCCACACTCTTAATGAACACCCTTGGGCACCTAATCAACCTGCAATCTCCTTTTGTTCTTTCAAGGCCTCGTTCTTACCAAGCAAGCTTGTTTGCATGAGGACTAAGAGCACCAGTTCTTATGGCATGTATTGTCCTGTCTAGGCCTCACGTGGCACATTAGCCTCCCAACATTTTCCACATTCCGGCTTGATATGACTCAGAGTAGCTTGTTTACGAAGATCAGCTGTTCTTGGAGAATTCCAGTATTTCTGAGGAGGAATTAGTCTTACGGTACTTTATCCACCATTATCACTTTTCTGCCCCTAAAAATAGGGATATTGGAGTACCTGTTCATCAGTACAGTTACTTGAAATAGGCAGGCAAAGGTGATGCATGCTTGAAGAATGATGTAGAAATGCTTATAACTGACAGGAAATATCTGCTATAGCTGTCCCATGCATTTTCCAACCCTTCACCTCTCTTTCTTTGACCAAACACTCTCAAAGAGCAGCTAAGATAGTCCTGACTTAGCTATACCACTTTGGTCTGCAATTTTAGGCTCATTTCAGAGGCAGGAAGGTCAGTAACCCTTCAATCATCTGTAGGTTGAAGAGATGCAATAGATAGTTTTACTGATCTTCATCCATCTTGTCCTAATAGCCAGTCAAACATTTGCTAAAACACTTTCTCTAGAACCAGTGGCGAGTTTCACTTACCTTTGTTACCGGTTCAGGAACGGGAGCATGCATAACGCTTCTGTGCATGTGCAGAGCGTTCTTGATGACGTCCAGCCGCTGCTGCTACCGGTTCACTCGAACCGGGCCAAACCAGTGGGAACCCATCCCTGTCTAGAACTTTCTGTAACTATGGTTCCATCTCCTCTTAAGATTTGTGTGTCAGCCTGAACATATTTTGTAAGTAGATATTTCAATTGCCAATTGCAAACCTAGATAAGCTAGCCTTTATCACATGGTCAAAAGTTATGTAGACTCAAGCACAGAGAAAGAGAAATAAGTGGATAGAAATAAGAATGTGAAATTTAACCCTAACTCCCTTCATATGTGTAGTTTATCTGGTTTCTGGCCATAAGAAGAACAGTATTGTCACTAAGAGGAAATAAGTAGGGTCACCTTCTTTCATCTAGTGGGTCCAATGATCCTTTGCCCTTACAGCGCAGTGGAACTGGAGGCTTTCTTGCTATATAGGTGGGAGAGGTGTTAAGTAAAAGGAAAGTTCACAGTGGAGGAAAAAGTATCTCTCATTTGTATTACTAGGTTGCCTTTGATTTTGTAAAGTGGCAGACGTTGTATATGCAACTTTCCGCAATCCTAAGGAAATGTTGCCTTGCACCAATTGAATTGTGTGAAATAGTTGAAATAGTTCAGCATCTCTTTTGAAGTGTTTTCTTTATTATGCAGTTCTATGTATGCCTATTTGAAAGTAAACACTTATTTTAAATGTAATCGATATACAACCGTGTGTGTGTGTGTGTGTGTGTGTGTGTGTGTGTGTGTGTGTATTCCAGGCATAATAGTAACAAAAGAGTCCATAGACATCGTGATCTCCGGAACGTTATAAAATTTATTGTAATAAGCTTT
>JANHFT010008023.1:88097-99834 GCA_032467955.1 Pseudoxenodon macrops | reverse complement strand
GGCCAGGAGGAGGCCCAGGGGCAGCAGCGCCGGCGGAGCCATGGCGGGCGGGGGGGGCGGCCGGGCAGGCGGCGCCGGCGGCCACGGGCAACCGCTAACGGGCGCGGAGGAACCAGAACGATCCCGCCGCCGCGCCGCTTCCACGCGCCCCGAGACTCTTCGCTCGGAAGTTCCACGCCGGCTCCGAAGGGAACGAGGCGCGCGGGTGGCAGAGCGCAAAGGGCTTCGGGCGCTCTGGAAGCGGTTTGGACGGAGTCAGCCTCTGGGCCCCCAAGAACCTGGGACCCCTTTTTACCTCCTCCTCCTTCTTCCCCCCTTCCTCTTCCTCCTCTCCTTTTCCTCTCTTCCTCCTCCTCTCTCTTCCTTTTTCTCCTCCTCTCCCTTCCCCGTCTTCTTTCTCCTTCTCCTCCACTTCCCTCTTCCCCCTCCTTCTCTTCCTCCTCTCCTTTTCCTCCTCCTCCCTTTTTCTCCTCCTCCTCCTTCTTCCTTCTTCTCCTCCTCTTCCCTCTTTCCCCTCATTCTCTTCCCCCTCCCTCTTCTTCCTCCTCCGTGCACACGCAGCGCGACCCTGAGCAAACCGGCAGCAAAAATATTCACAACCCACCCCTAAGTGTGAATGGAGCTAGCAGAGTGTTTTAATGGCCGGATGCCCTTCCTGTTGCCAATGCAGAGTTCTTTTTCAGCAGATATATTCCCATTGTGCACAGAGAGAAAAATATCTGCCTCTACCTAGGATCGAACTCCCAGCCTGTGAGGCGAGAGCTCCGCCTCTAGGCCACCGCACCCACTCCCGCATCCATACTAAAGTGGAACCTAGGAAGTCAAATCGTTCCTGCTTTAAACCGTGATTTATTAGATGGCATAAACATAAACGTGCAGTGATCTTGCGGTCTCTTTTCTTCCGCGGTAATCCGCTGCGTCGTTTTCCTCCGCTCACATCAGATCTGTTTAGCTGAAACTGAAAAGGAAGAGATAAGCCTTGGTTTAAAAGAAGATTACGAGAATTAGCCGTCCAACAGCTTCGTTGTTTTGAAAATAAGGTGAAGGGGGGGAAAAAACACACATCCCTTTCTTGGGCTGATCGATAAAAGCCCCCCCTAAAATACCAGGTACTAAGATACTAGCTACTGTGGCCTAGAGGTTGGAGCTCTTCCCTGACAATCAGGTGGTAGAGGCAGGTGTAAGGGTCTCCTGCGTGGGCAGGGGGTTGGACTACATCTGGGATTGGCAACCTTTAAACCAGGGGTGGGTTTCTAATTTACCTTGCCGGCAGTTCGCTGCCTCCCGCGTTGCGTGGGCGCGCCGGGCGTGTGTATGCGCAATAGAAAAAAGCCCCGAAAATTCAAAAAAGCGAGACGGCGACACATGCGCAGTGCCGGAAATTCGGCTTCTGCGCATGCGCAGAAGAACAAAAAATTATTTTTAAAAAAATCCCAAAAAAAGATGTCGGCACCCATGGAGCAACAGAACCGGCTCCGTGACATCACCAGCGACCTACTACCTACTCGCTAGAACCGGTCTGAATTGATAGGAACCCACCTCTGCTTTAAACACTCAAAAGAGCCACAAAGATCCTAACCGGAAGCCCCCCGTTCAATTCTGGAGCCAACAGGAAGTCTGGTTCCCCCACCATAGAGTCTCCTCCTAGCATGGCGTCCTTTTTCCTCTTCCTGTCCTAACCAAAAGCCCTATCAATTGTGGAGCCGACTGGCAACAGGGAGCCGCAGCAGAGGGATGAAAGAGCCACATGCGGCTTCAGAGCCACGGGTTGCTGACCCCTGATCTACTCTAATGAAAAGAAGGACTAGGGGAGACATGACAGCAGTGTTTCCAATATTTTAGGGGGCTCCTACAAAGACAAGGGAATCAAACTATTTTCCCAAAGGCAAGACAATGGTTGGAAACTAACCAAAGAGAGAAGCAGAACTAAGGAGAAACAGTGAGAGAAATTAACCAGTGGAATAGTTTGCCTTCAAAGGTTGTGGGTGCTCCATCACTGAAAATTTTCAAAGAGACTGGACCACCATTTTTCTGAAATGGTACAGTCCTCCTCAAGCAGTGGGTTGGACTAGAAGACCTTTGAGGGCCCTTCCGACTCTTATTATTCCATGTTCTATGATTGTGCATCTCCAGTGGGAAGGAACCAGACACATTTTGAGTTACTCCTGGCTATCTTTCTTATGCAGATAACAATAGGCATTCATCTTTCTTCTCATCAGTAGTAGGATAAATGTGGAGCATATATCACAGTGACAAATGGCTTACAAACGAGGATGCAAATTCCCCCCTGAACGAACAGCAGTTCTTATTAGCACCCCTTCCCCTCCTTCACTGAATCCTTTTCAAATTGCTACATTCTTTTCAAAGGGATCAGACAACCGTAAATGTCTGTAAAATCCTGGCAACAGTTGCCCTGCCAACTTACCAAACAACCAGTAAATTTAATTCTCCACTCCAAATTCTGTTTATTGTCTTGCAGATGAAACCCCCAAGTGGCCTCTTCATCAGATTTAGGACCAGCTACAAAATCAATGAGAGGTAATAGAACTTTTGGGCTCCCCATCAGACATTCCACCCCCCCCCTCTCTCTCTCTCTAAAGCTGGCATCATAAAGAGACAAAGGAAACCTCAGACCCTTTTATCAGTTCTATCAATAATAGTCAGCCTCTTCTCCGGAGAGAAGAGGAACATGGAAGCCATGGCTCACTTCCTTCACATCAGGCCTCCTTGCTTCTTCCTGATCATAGAGATTTGGCTAAGGGGAAAGAGAGGCATCTGAACTCCAGGTTGGGTTCAATTCCTTATCTTTGTTCTTCTACTGACATCGGAACCACAGTTCACACGAGTTATCACCTTAAATTCTCTTGAGTTCAAAGAAAACTCAGTTGCTGGAACTGGATATGTCAAGTCTTAAGAAAAGAAAGATTAGGGGTGACATGATAGCAGTGTTCCAATATCTCAGAGGTTATATAGTCTTATCCAGAGGTGGGTTCTGATCTTCTTACTGCCGGTTCGCTCAGGGTCGCGCTTTGAGCGCACGCGCGGCAGTCAAAAACTAGCTTCTGCGCATGAGCAGAAGCAAAATCCAAGATGGCAGCGTTCATGGAGCCCCCGACAGAACCGGCTCCGTGATGTCACCACGGAGTTACTATCTACTCTATAGAACTGAATAGAACCAGTAGGAATCCACCTCTGATCTTATCAGATCCCACACATATTTTTGAATGATAACATGGTGGTTTCATAAGCCATCAATGGCACACAAGGAAACCACTATGTCCGCAGAGCTGTTTGATAGAATAGAATTCTTTATTGGCCAATTTGATGTCTCTTGGTGTGCGTTAGGTTCCCTGCCACAACTTTCTTTCTTTAAAAATTACTTAAAGATAAATTAAAGAGTCTTTAGCATCATCATAGTTACAAGAATACCTCCCGACGACACAGGGCCTGCATAGAAATTATTTGTGTTTTTATTTTTTACAACGTGTAAGATAAGAGGTTGGAGCCTAATGCTTGGTGTGGCTTAAAAGTCAACATTTCATTACAAAATAAATGACTATAAAGTGAGATGTCAATATTGTTTCTTTCATTTTAGGTACAATTTGCTCAGCATGGCAAGCTACGTCTAAATTACAATACAAACAGAGCATCATATTCTGCTTTGAATATCCATATTTCACTTGAGAAGATTCATGTGTACTCCATTTTCATGAGCACAGCAGAAAGAAAATATAATTGGCAATATAATCATCTATTTCTAGTTAAAAAAAAACTTCATACATCTTCACAAGACCATGGCACATACGAATGTACAAAACCTCCAGGCTAATTTGGACATCACACTGGTGGTCCTCAACTTATGACCAAAATTGAGACCAGAATCTCAGTAATTTGAAAAAACAGTCATTAAGCAAGTTGCTTCTGCTCATACGCAGAAGTTAGTTTTTGACTGCCGCGCGTGCGCTCAAAGCGCGACCCTGAGCGAACCGGCAGTAAGAAGATTCAGAACCCACCTCTGGATAAGACTATATAACCTCTGAGATATTGGAACACTGCTATCATGTCACCCATAATCTTTCTTTTCTTAAGACTTGACATATCCAGTTCCAGCAACTGAGTTTTCTTTGAACTCAAGAGAATTTAAGGTGATAACTCGTGTGAACTGTGGAGGGATCTGGACTGGAAGGACGAAAAAAGATTCAGCAGATGGGTGGACAACCCTGTAGCTCCTGCCATATACCTTAAATGCCATGTCTTACATGCCAGCTACATAGGAGGTACATGAACCCAGAAAAAGATGCAGGTGCTACATACAGACCTTTATGTGCACCAGAATTTGATCTCTGCACAGTCCTAATAAGTTTATCAAATGATTGTGTCCGTCCTGGTTTGCTTTCAATTTTGCTTCAAGACGAATGAGGTAATCTTTGATTCTGTCTCTCAAGAATGACAAAGATCCTTCTTCTGGAACGAAAATTTATCCTAAGAATCCTTATGATCCTATGACTGCATGAATACATACATCTTTCCCTCTTGCTTTGTCGTAATTTCGGCTGGAACATTCTGGCATGCTTTGACCTCTCACTCATTACAGTATTTTTCAGTGGGTTGTAAGCAAAGTTCATACGGTACTGAGAAATCTCACTGCAGGGTTTCCTTCCAAGAACAGAAACGAATCCAGGACCACTTGGCTAAGTACAAATTTCCAACTAGGTCAGAAGTAAACGCTGCAGGAATTAAATGCATGAATGCCACGGAAAGTAGCACGCTTCTGTCTCTTCTAATGTCTAGCGCTACAAAAGGCACAATTTCATTGTATCGCATTGCCCATCTTGCCATTTCCGTAAGTGGTAGATTATGCTGCAGAATAGATGTGGGCACGGGCCCAATGCTGCAAAGACGCACAGGTTTTATAATCCTGAATACATGGGTTCAAGCACAGACTGGACACAGGGGTTCAACTATTACTCTCTTTTTTTTAAGTATAAGGAAAAAAATGAAATTAAAAACAATGGCAATGAACTGGCAACCTTCTATATATAGAGCTATTCAAAGTTGCAACAGTACTGAAAAAAGGAACTTATGACTGTTTTTCACACTTGTGACCGTTGCAGCATCCCCATGGTCACGTGATCAAAATTCAGATGCTTGACAACTGGTTCAGATTGATGACGGTTGCTGTGTCCTGGGGTCACGTGATTAACTTTTGTGACCTTCTGACAAGCAAAAAGTCAATGGGGAAGGAAGCCAGATTCACTCAACAACTATGTTAGTAATTTAACAACTGTAGTGATTCACTTAGCAACTGTGGCAAGAAAGATTGTAAGATGGTGCAAAATTCACTTAAACATGTATTCCAAAGCAGACAAGCGCACTGAACACAATATAACATGGGAAAGTATATTTTTAGATGGAACGCAAAAACAAGCTTTTAAGTCACTTTGATGGCAATTGAGGGACTAGTACAGTGATGGCGAACTAATGGCACGCGTGCCACTTTTGACGGCATGCGATGCCAGCTGATTTTCGGCCTTCATTTTCGGCCGCTTTTCACCCTCCGGAGGGTAAAAAACGCCCCAACTGGCAAACTGGAAGTGAGTTCCGGTTTGCCCATACAGCCATTTTTTGTCCTCTGGAGGCTTCAAGGCTCTGGAGGCTTCAGGATGCTTCCCTGAAGCCTCTGGAGGGTAAAAAATGGCCCAACAAACAAACCGGAAGTCTGTTCCCAAACTTCTGGTTTGCCCGTTGGGTCGTTTTTCGCCTTCAGGTGGCTTCCCTAAAGCCTCCGGAGGGTGAAGAACAGCTGAACGGGCAAAACGGAAGTCCCGTTGGGCCGTTTTTCACCCTCTGGAGGCTTCAGGGAAGCCTCCTGAACACTCTGGAGGGCAAAAAACAGCCCAATATGAGGGGGTGCTCGCATGTGCAGTGTGTGCAGGGGGGTTGCGCCATTTTTGGCACGCAAGAATAAACGTCAATAAATGTCCACCTTTGGTTGCGTCATAGGCCACCACCTGGAAGTTAAATACATGGCCATATGTATGTGACCAGATTTGGGAGTGTTGTTCTTTGTGCTGTACCACTAGCTCGTGCTCTTTTACCTTTGTACGTAGTCTTTTTGCTGTTTCACCTACGTAATGTCCTACACAGTTGCCACAATTGATGCGGTAGACCCCTGGGAAGTTTCTTCTTTTGGAAGTGTTTCTTTTGGGCGCATCACTTCTTCCTTAGTGTTTGGTCGGGTTTGTGCGCCACTTTAATTCCATGCGGTGCCAAAATGCGTGCGGTGGTTTATATATGGATCTGATATAGATTTTTTTTTTAAATTAAGGACAAGATGAATGATCTTGTGCTCCTCATATCTTTAATTTAAGCTACACAAGGAGAAGAGAATGAGGCTTTTACAAATGCATGTGCCCAGAGACAAGTGTGAAGTATTTTGAACTGAAAGTGTTCAAAAACCTGAACTGAAAGGAAAATCATACAAAAGGCTGGCAGGTTTCCTGCTGTTTTCTAATTAGTCTACAGAATCTATCTATAAGGAATATTTCTTAATCCCCCTCATCTTCCAGGCCGAGATCTTTTTCTCCCCTGGAGTTGTCAGCCAATGCCAGCTACATTAGACCTGAAAAGAATGAATCATTCCAATGATATGGCGTACAAGCAGCCCCACCCTAGGCACTGGGCCAATAGTCAGGTATACAGGTACGTGAGAGTAAAAGAGAGTGCTCAGTAGAGAAAGCTTTACTCTGAAACAACTTTGAAACAACACTCATGAAAACTATCTTTTTTCTATCCTGTAAGTGTTGAAGGCCCATTGTGCAAGGCACCCTGAGTCATCTTTCCTTCAATGTGAGCCCACTTTCTGCCATTTCACCAGTTGTTGCTGCTCCCTGCATCTTTTTCTAACTACTTACTCAAAGACAAGTTTGACAAGAGAGAAGGTAGCTAATGCTGCAGCTCCTTTTTCTTGTGATCCTATTTGGTCTATCCTGGGACAAAGAGACTGAGTGAGCCAACTGTAGTATATGATATGGATTGGGAGGAATCTTGGCAGAGGGCCCTTTATAATGTTTGTGAACCATGACAGATGGTCAACCGTGCCAACATTATCTGCTGGCCCTTCAGCCATGCATTTACTCTGAAGAGAGGTTCTTATTAACTCAAATGCTACCTCACTAGCTTCTGATATTTTAATAATCCTAATCAAAGGATCTTTCTATAATCGTTTTTGGAGCTATATTTTTCTTAATAGGCCAATATGCTCCTTTCAATGTTCCTCCTTTTTGTTTTCTTCTTCCTTTATTATTCATTTGCTGCTTGATGGTTCATTTCTGTGAATCATGTCTTAATTATTAATTCTCATATGAAACATTGTGGTTAAAACTTCTGGGAATCACTTGACCTAGAAAGCGTTTGGTATGTTTTAAAACTGGATTCCTTAACAGAGCAGATAGTTAGATTTAATAGCTCTGAAATGTTATTAAATAAACTCAATGAAAATAATGGGACACTAATCATAAACATCAAACAAATATCAAGTCCTGTGCATTCTTCCTCTCCTGATTTTTGTACCACTCATGATCAAATGTTCTGCAGAACCTAAACACTTGCGCAATCTTGTGGCATTTTGGTTGATTTAGATTGGTTTTCACTCTCCTTTTCGTCAGTATATCTAGGTATAGCTCTTTTAGAGCCAAGGCTCTTCTGAATTTGAGACCACAGATTACCAGTGTGAGCTCTGGCTTTGCTTTAAGACCATGATATGGCTTATTGCTGGCTTCCTGATATTTTTTCCAGGTGGAAACACAGAGACCACACCATTATGGCTAGGATTAGCATAGTTTTGTTTGTTCTATGAGCTGAATTCCTCAACAGGATCAATATCCCCCTGTGCTGAGCAAAACATGCTTAGGTTTGGCTTGAAAATATTTTATGTTGGCAGTGTGCCGAGTACTAAATCCACAATAGGTGAGTCATACCTGGGCCTTGTGTGTGCAAATAAAGTGTAGTTATGTCAAATAAATGTATATGCATTTATCTGACATAAAAAGAGAGACTGACTGAGTTTGTGTAAGTTGTTAAAAGAAAGGAGAAAAGGGAAGGAAGAGAAGAGAAGGGGAAGGGGAAAGGGAAGGGGAAGGAAGGAAGGAAGGAAGTTTAAGCCCAAATAATTAGGCTGAATTTGCATGAAGGAAAGTTTGGAATTTGACTGTTAGCATACAGCACTATTAAAAGGAATTCTGGAACCAAAGTCTCCATGTTCTATGTTACCCAGCAAAATTAGGGCCCCAAAAACATATGGATCTATTCTAAATATACAAAGTATGTTTAAAACTTTTAATACATTTTCAATTCTTGCATTTTCAGAAATTAAAAAGTGTGTTTAGGAAATAAAATATACATGTCTTATGTATGAAATGTATGTTGATTTTAAGGGTAGTGGACTTACATGGCATCTTTTAAAAACTACATGGTTATGGGTACTTTGTGTGTAGCTTTATTGTAGGAATCCTGTATTTTTTCTGCATTTCTCTTCAAATGTGCATGAAAGAAAGGAGAAAGAATCATTGTGACATATTTGGATAACCTTTTTCTCTTTTTTTGTACACCAATTTTTTCTTTTTGTTGTTAATGCTGGATACATGTTTTTGTTTTGTTTGCTTGTTTTTCTATTTTATCTTTTACAATAAAACAAAGTAAATATACTTAAAAGGAAGAATCATTGTGACATGAGAAACATCATCCTAATTTTGGGTGAATTCTCCAAATATGTACTCTTCACTTGCTCATAATTGGTATGTTGGTGAATGAATTGAAATATAAGCTTTATATTGTTCCACTGAAATATTTTAACATATTCTATCATTTTGACTGGATTTGTACTCTGGAATATTTTTATCCTGGCTGGATGAATAAGAATTTAGCCAATCATAAAAATATGATTGGCTAAATTCTCACAACATGTAAAAACATACACTTATTTACAAGCCACAATGACTGGGTTCGCATAACATGCAAACCTGCAAGGTAAAATTCTTGCATCTGGCAAGCATCTGGCTTCTCTCCACTCCACTCCTCTCTTTTGGGCAGAAAAACTTTTCGCAAAAGCTGCTAAGGTGTTCGGGCACAATTTGGGGGTGACGGGATGGGATGGGTGGGGCGGGGCTGGACACAAGAGAAGCCAGACGCTGCTAAGGTGAGCTTCTCGCATCCAGTCACGCCCAGTCCCACCCCTCTCCCATCTGCCACCCCCAAACTGCACCCCATCGTGAGACACGTATCCTACCTGACACTTGTAGCCCCATCGCGTTCCTTGCTGTTGTATCCAGGAAAGCATGTTGCAAAAGAAAACTTTTGAACTCGCGAGAGGTTTTCTTTTGCAACGTGCTTCCCTGGACAGAACGGTGAGGAACGCGATGGGGCTACAAGTGTTAGGTAGGACACAGCCCATCTCCACCCCACCTGCCAGAAATTAGCCACCGCTGCTCCTGCCTCGTGGAGCAGAACTGTGCAAGACGACAAGCCTTGCAGAATCCTGCTCCACGAGCGGCAGCTGCGGACCAGCCGCTTGGCTGGCGCGAAGAACAGAGAGGGGTGATGTCGGCATGGGACATCGAGTCCCACGCTTGCCGCCTCCTGCACCCCCAAAATAATAAGCCCCCCCCGATAATAAGGCCAAGGCCATATTCCAGGGGTCAAAAGAAAATAAGACCCTGTCTTATTTTCGGGGAAACACAGTACCTTCTTATCTCATATCACCTCCATGAATATGTGCAGTTGCCATTAGAATTAGCATCATTTAGAGTCTTACGATAACAGCACTGAAATTCTCTTTGAAGAATATAATGTGGGAGATACTGTACCTTGATTATGAACAGCTTTTATGGTATTTCTGAGCCTACCCCACTGTTCCTGGAAGGACTTGTATGGACAACTTTGCTCTGTGCTCTTGAGACCAAAAACACCAAAAAGAAAAGGAGATTAACCGGAAGGTAAAGCAATGGATACTCCTTGCTTAACAATCAGAGGTGGGTTCCTAACGGCGCTGGAAAAGTGATGTATAGTACAACTTGTACTTGCCCAAGGTCACATGATCATGATTCAGGGGCTTGGCAACTCTTACACATTTACGACAGTCACAGCATCCTGCAGTCACGTTTGCCATTTGCAATCTTCTCAGCCAGTTTGTAACCAGAAAAACCAATAGGTAAGCTGGCAAGGAAGGCTGCAAGTCATGATCACAAAACAACAATTACAATAAATATTCTGAGCCCTATTGTGGTCATACATTGAGGACTACCAGTATAGTACCAACTGCTAGAAGTATCCCCATGACACCCTTACTCTGGCACTGCCCCCATCGGTGACCAGCATCTCTTCCAAGTCTTGGGTCACTTCATTCAGCAACTGTTTCAGTTTGGCGTTCTCACAAGCCACGCCCTTTTCCCTTTGTTCCTGTTTGGCCAACTGGATACGGTAGAGCTCTTCTTCCTTTCTACAACAGTAGAAAACAAGAATATACAGCTGGAATATTGCCGGCATAAAGCGAAATGTTCTTTAATCACTAATTTTTGCAAAAAAAACCGAAGTTCCTGAAGCATCCCATTGCGGGTTTTTGTCACATGGTTCAGCTCAGTACTTGATCATCTCTTAAATAAAATGTGAGCTCAGTTCCTGGCAATGGATGCATTTACATGTTATTTTCTTGGCAACTGTATGGGAGCCATTTGCTGCTGCCTTCTTCTGGGATTTTCCCAACTTGCCAGGTTCAGCTATAGCTGTAGGTTTTTATTTTTCATTTCCCATCCAATTTCTAACCAGGTCTGATTCCATTCAGCTTTTTCCAAAGCTGATTGCATAACAGCCTGTTGGAGCATTATCATCTACTTTATCATTAGTAATTCACCACCCTAGGTACAGCCAGGGTTGTGCATACATAGTAGTTTCATGCCACTCCCAGAATGGTCCTTAAGAATCAACATTCCTAGATTTGAATGCTGTAAAAATGTAGTTGAAAATGCATGATGGATGAAACTTAGCAAAATCTCAAATGCGTACAGTGCTGTCCATTTCTTTATAAATTTCAGAGGTCATTTCTCTTCTATGAAATGCTTCTCATGCTGAGAGCCACAAAGGTGTTCGAGAGCATAATCTATAGTAGGTTTATACCTATTGCATAACCTCAATATGGCACATCTCCCATAATGATTTTTTACTTTCTTGTATCACAGATATTCATGCCACCTAAATCTCAGGTTCTGTCCTCCTCTTGGTAGGCCAAATTCTTCCAAAGGTTTTGACCAGCAACAAAAAAGGGGTGGAGGTAAATGCCAGCAACTTACCTGCCCAAAGATCTCCCAGTTTTCCAAGTGGCCCTCTTGCCATCCATCCGAGGAAGGACATTGAGAATTTCAATTGCTAGGAAATAGCAAGCCATATGCCTAAGAAATGAATCCATTCACCTTCCCCAGCCTCCTTCCCTAGATTTGACACCCAAAATTAGAGGTGAACATTTGCCTTCAAGTTCTGCTAGCAAAAGCTCCACACCTCTCCCTTTCATTTCTGCTGTTTAAATTGCAAAAGGAACTTCTCCAGTTTAACATTTCAGAACTGTCATTATGCCTGCTTCTCATCTAGCCAGTGATTAAGAAACTGTCTGGTGCAGGGGTGAAATCTAAAAAATTTCCCTACCGGTTCTGTGGGTGTGGCTTATTTTGTGGGCGTGGCTATGCAAAAG
>JANHFT010008023.1:76089-87997 GCA_032467955.1 Pseudoxenodon macrops | reverse complement strand
TCTGGGGCCAGCCAGAGGTGGTATTTGCCGGTTCTCTGAACTACTCAAAATTTCTGCTACCGGTTCTCCAGAACCTGTGAGAATCTGCTGAATACCACCTCTAGACTAGGGGAAAACATGAAAGAAGCAGAAGAATTTAAAAACTAGCAGAATTCTCCAGTAAAAAAAAACAGTTAATGATATATCACTTTTGTTTTCTTACAATATGATTTGGAAAATAGGTGCACTCTCTCTTCTTGTGGCAGCCTCTCAAATATTAGAATACTGCTATCACGACTAGGGGTGACATGATACCGTAGCAGTGTTCCAACATTTGAGGGGCTGCCACAAAGAAGAGGGAAAGCACCAGAAAGCAAGAGAAGGAAAAATGGATGGAAATTAATCAAGAAGAAAAGTAACCTAGAACTAAGGAGAAATTTCCTAACAGAACAATTAACCACTGAATGGCTTGCCTTCAGAAGTTGTTGGTGCTCCATCACTGGAGGCTTTTAAAAACAGACTGGATAGCCATGTCTGGAATGTTATAAAGTCTCCTGCTTGAGCAGGGGGTTGGATTAGAAGACCTCCAAGGTCCCTTCCAACTCTGTCATCTGTTATTCTGATTCTCATGACTTGACAACACTCTTTACCTACTATCTTGGTTGAACATGTGATGCAGGATCTTGGGGTGATTTCTCACGTGCCACATTAACATTAGCTTTGACTGACCTTGAGTATCAAGGTAATCTATATTGCACCCAAATAGGAAGATGTCAACAGCTGGAGATGGAATAGTAACCTTTTCATGTATCCCTGCACTTAAAAAGCTTAAGAACCACATACCACTCCCTGTTGTGCCAGGGCATAAACAATCCATGAGAAGCACTGCCAAGTCATTCTAAGGTGAAGAACAGGCCTGTCATGTGCACAGATCATTAGTGGCAAGTGAACAGACCAGTGTCTATAAGAGCATCACTAACCTGTTGTCCTAGTCATATCAAAAAGAAACCCTCCTCCATGCTACTGACACAACTACACCAACTAAACTGGTTCTGCCAGGGTTAGTATCTAATTATATTATTCATTGAGAACTTGTCTCATCCACTATTGGCTGTGTTCCATGATCCCTGCACCATAAAAAAAGCAGGAATTATTGCTTTCCTTCTGTTAAGAATTATTCAAACAGGATTGGAATAATAAAAGTGGGGGGGAGAGGTACCCTACGTTAATCACATAAATATCTGTGATACACAAAAGGGATGTGGTGTTCATGAATATAGTGTTTTTACCTGGGCTAATTTGTTTTATCTCTATGAGAATATGTAAGCTTTCAAATTGTTAAGGTTGTTTAAATAGGCTAATTTCCTGTGTACAGTCCTGAAACATGAACAGAACTCTGCAATTCTAGGAGGATATGCAAATCATTTTATTCTCCAGAAACAAGATGATCCAATAAGAGACAAATGTTTCAGTGCCACAATGCCAGTAGTAAAATCAATATATGCTCAAACTAACTATGCTGAAAAAAAGATTCATGCAAATACAATCTCACAACAGCAACAAAATGAGCCAATAAAAGTATAATAGCGCCAAAGAAATTGACTCAATGAAAACTGAATTCAAGAAAAATGGGCAAAGAAAAACATCAGAACAATGAAAGGTTAGAAGTCTACAGATTACTGCTGACATTGTGTAATGCCACATGTAGTACATTATACAACTTATGAAGGTTAGCTTCAGTTTGGCTTCATATGAAATAAACACAAATGTTTTAATTGCCTAGTTCATATAACATAATGAATACATTCTGCCTCTAATCTTATCCAGGCTTCTTACCAGGTGCAAGTCCACCATTTTGGGGAATACAGAGTGTCCTCTCATCTACTTTTTCCAGGCTAGTCTAGTATCTCATCAATCTTCAGGACAGATAAATGGATAACTAATAGATTTCATTATTTCCATGGCTACTTCCCCAATGATCAGGCAAATGGCTTGAGCTACTTAACCTTGGTTGCATATTCCATTACAGTATCTTGTTTTCTTAGCCAATCCACAACCCCCCTTTTTTTAAAAGACTGACTAAATTGGGCTTACCTACGTACCTTCTTTTGTAGGAAAGTAATTTGATTCATAGTTACTCTGTGCAGTTTGGGGTTCAAATTTTCTCAGTTCTGAGATTAGTGAGTTTGTATTCATTGTCCCCCTAGGTGGCCCAGGTAAGTATGTTCTGTAATTAAGTGTAGCGTATAGCCAAAGAAAATAGACCTTTATGGGCTCAAATCTATAATGATTCATAATATTTACCTACACCTTGAGAATACTTTATTAGATAACTAATATGACTGAAACAAAAACATGCTGGAATTGGATTACCTATTCCCCTGGAACTGGAACGGCCTAATTTGCTTAAATGATTCTTTTATGGCTCACCTTCAAGGTGATCCAATACATGATTTCCCCTCTCTGTTCTGACTCCCTTTCTTTAATAGTAACATGTGAACAATATCCTACTTATCTTGTTGATAAGATTCTCACTAAATCAAGTTTCTTTGGTATTGCTGAGCTAAGCTGTCTTTCTCATTCTGGATTCATTGTGGGTGGAACTGGTCTGGAGGAAGAGCTAATATTGCAACTATGTACTATAGATATTCAATTATTCCCTATTACAATCTGAGTTGCAAATAATATTGAGAAATCATAGAGCATGGGTGTTCAGACATCGGTAGCACCTAGGTGTGTTTGCATAATTACATTTACTATGCTATTCTGACTTGGCAATTGTTATTCATATCTTGGTCGTGCCATTTTAGGCTTACTTTACCTGACAGACTAAGCCATATTATGGTTTAACCAAGGAGAGTATAGTCCTACGTGCTTTTTCGTCTTCTGGAAAGCAGGCACAACTTGCAATCACAAATAGCTCTCTAAAATCTAGTCTTTTTGTGTTGTATGAACCAGAGGAACAGGTTTCTTCTTTTCAGAATAAACTACAGAAATAACTCTACATCAAATTGAAGCATATCTTCTAATTGGAAAACGTGCCTGTAATGTTCTTAAGGTGCTATTACTGAGGCTTATTATGGAAACTGAAATGGTGTCCAGAAGACATGAAGCTCTGAAGGATAATTAAACAACAACAACAACAGGCCGAGACTAAGCATTAAGGACTTAGTATGGACAAGAATATTCTGACTGGTGCCCAGTACATTAGAACACATAGTTTACTTGAAATCATTTCATTTATATTCTATACCAGGCAGCAAATTAAGTTGTTTGAAGTAAGAGTGGCAATAATTTTATTAGATTTGAACTCTGCTATAGAATAGTTAATTAGCTCTTAATCACTCCTTTTATTTGCTTCCTTTTTTTCTTTGTCTCTGAAAATTTTCCATTTTGGCACTTTTCTTATAGGTTCAGAGCAACTTATGCTATCTCTGTGACTCTGCAGATTTAAAAGCAGAAAACAAAACATTGATGTGGACATAATGGACAATGTTGATTGGATTCTATATAGGCTTGCCATGAGAAAACCAACAGTTTCTCTCTATATAAATTGAGAGAACAGATTGAAATTAGTTCAACTTGAGATATCATTTTGTCTAAGAAAGAAGCCCATGAAGATCTGTGTGAATTAGCATGGAGACAGTATACCATCTTAGGCCACACTGAACTGTTGACTTGACCTAAAAGACTCAGCCAATCAGTTCTTGTTTCTTATGGCTATTTTGCATATTTAGAATCTATTGAATAGTATAACATTTTACTAAGCACTCTGTCTAGTAGATCTGATCTATTTAATATAACAAGATGCACAAAACAGCTACAAACCAGAATGTTAATTACAAATATGTAATTAATCTGGAGAGAAAAAATAACTTATGCATATGCTCAGTAATGCATACAAATCACTATTTCACAAATGTGTCCTACAACAGAATGAGATTTTTCAGCCTATTCAGGAGAATAAGAATGGTATACAAAGATATACAGCTTTGTGCTCTTAAGCATACACAGTGTTAAAGCTCTGTAGATAGCTAAGCACAGCTGTGGTAAACTTTCAACTAAATTAATCTTAGTTTAGTGTATTTTATATTCAATGGGCCAAATCTTTTGGACTTGAAAGTTTGCTGTGATTGGCAATTATTCTGGCTCCAGGTTTCCCAGGCTGCTATGTGACCTCAGCTGTGGGTCTTCTGTAGAGTGCCAATCCATATTGTTTGTGGCTGCCAATCATTTTATTTTATGCTCAAAAGAGCATATCTCATGTTTCCTCTTAAATTCCATTTTTCCTTCATGTATGTGAGTTTTTTTGGCTCATAAAAGCCTATTCATCCTTGACTTTATCAGGTACCATATCACCCTAATAAGTCCATTAAATCAGTTACTGTGTTTTCAAATCCTGTTAAAAATATTTTATTATATCTTTTGATTACTTTTATTACATTATATTCTTCTGACATGTGACTTAGGGCCACACCTCATTGATGCTACACTGTTGAACCTCATCACCTTTTGGCAAATTTCCCTGCTCTAACCGGTTAGTTAGGTTAGAATTTGATCAAAAGGCCTTGGGTTGGCCTAAATAAGATACATGTTACATATGGTGTCAGTGCCTACTCCATCTGACACATGGAGGTGCATGTGGGACCATTTACTTATTTCTTTCTTTCTTTCTTTCTTTACTTTTTATTAGAAAAATGTGGCATAGACAACATCACCATTAGATGGATTTGTAACTGGTTGCCAAACCATACTCAACAACTTGTCCTTAATAAAAACACTCCAGAAGACAACCTCAGGATTCAAAAAGATCTTGATAGACTTGAACAATGGACCCTATCCAACAAAATGAAATTTCATGTGGAGAAAAGCAAGGTTTTACACCTAGGCAGGAAAAACCAAAGGTACAAGTGCAGATTAGGAGAAACCTGGCTCAAAAACAGTAACTATGTGAGGGATCTTGAAGTCTTAGTGGACAATCACTTAAACATGAATTAGCAGTATTAGCAGCCAAACAAGCTAATTCAATCCTTGGTTGTATAAACAGTGGCATAGAATCCAAATCACATGAAGTATTATTACCGCTTTATAAAGCCTTAGTAAGACCACATCTGGAATACTGCATCCAGTTTTGATCGCACTTTATTAAAATAATGTTGAGACTTTGGAAAAAGTGCAAAGAAGAGCAACTAAGATGATTTAGCCTAGAAACTAAAACATATGAAAGGTTGTGAGATTTGGGTTTGGTTAGTCTAGAGAAAAGAAGGACTAAGGGGGACATGATAGCAGTATTCCAGTATTTGAGAGGCTGCCACAAAGAGGAAGGGGTCAATTTATTTTCCAGAGCACCAGAGGGTAGGATAAGAAACAATGGATGGAAACTAATCAAGGAGAGAAGCGACCTGGAATTGAGGAGAAACTTCCAACAGTGAGGGCAATTAACCAGTGGAATGGGTTGCCTTCAGACGTTGTTGGTGCTTCATCACTGGAGGTTTTTAAGAAGAGACTAGTTAGTCATTTGTCTGAAATGGTGTAGGGACTCCTGCTTAAACCGGGGGCTGGACTAGAAGACCTCCAAGGTCCCTTCCAGCTCTATTCTGATCTGTTAATTCATTCATTTATTTTTTTCTCATTTTTGAACCACCCATCTCCTTGAAAAAGGGTGGTATATAATAAAATATCAAAATATAAAACAGTATATAAACATGAAAATTAAATCATGAATGTACAGTGGAAAGGAGTTTTTTTAAAACTGTCTCTGCAAACAATAAATCATGACCAACATTCTGTAGTCTCTTTAAAGAATAACAATAATGATAATATGGTTGTAGCAAGGAAAGCAAAGAGAGCAAGGTTACTATTAACTAACCCAATTTTTCTTTGTAGTTTTTCTTTTTTAGATTTTCTTTTCCTCTGACAGCAATGAATCATTCCATGGAAGTTTGCTTGTAAATACACAACAAATATGCAATCAGAGGCAACAGGTAGCATGTTTGGAGAAAGCTAACAACACAGAAATGGTTGTATGTTTCTCTATGAGGCGATAGAAGCTACAGGGGAAGAATCCCACTGCTGAAATACAGGTAACCCAGCTTTTCTCTAGAAATTAATAAGAGAAGGGTTTTTCAAATGTCGTGAAAGAAAACAAGAAGCTTATAATGCAACAGGTGTACTTTTCCAATTCTGTACATCCAATTTAATACTTGATACTACATATCCTTCTGACAGGTATTACCCTACTAATCCAAATATATACATTCACTCCAGGCAAATGGTAAATACCATTCTGTTCTGCAGCACATGACTCTTTATAATCTTTCTTCATCAAGCAAGTACTTATAATTATGAGTTTCTAGATGTAGTATACAATCTTCAGAGTAAAAAGTGCTCCATCAGAAGAAGAAAAACAAACTATGTATATATTCTTTTAGTTCCCTTTACAGACCAATAACATTGAATATTTTGAAAGCTACAAAACAGAAATGTTGAAGTGCTGAAAAACATATAAAGGTGCTATAATGTTTATAATGCTTAGAATTGCCTAATATTTTTTTTAAGGGAAAATACCAGCACATCAGCACAGAGAAAAATGGAGGGATTTCCATTTTCTATTCTGCATTTTCACTGCAAAGCATCCAGTAAACAATTTGATCCCAAAAATCATTTGTGAAATAAATGCCAAATCTGGGGCCAAAAAGCAGCTTTAGGAGATAGTTTTGGTGGGAAAATATGAATGGTATTAAATCTGATTTCTTTTTGGTCAAAAGTGTTATCAATTCATTGATTAAGACATGCAATATCTATTGTACAATAGATGTGATCATATATTCATGTCCTACATGTGCATATTTGTACATACCTTTTGCATGTGATTGGAGTCATAAAAATAGTTACTCAAACAGAGCCTTGTAGCCATAATGTTGCTGTACCTAAGGATATAAGGGATAAGTAGTGCAGAGAATAAACAAAAGCAGACCATCAAAGTTATACAAAGTTGAAAGGAATGCTCACCTCAATCAACATTGTAACCCCCTCTTGAGATGTCTCAATTATCTCAAGAAGAAGAACATTTGGACAAAAGCAGACCACCCACATTCATGAAGTAATTATTGATTTATTGTGTATTTATTAATTAGATTTTTTTAAATTATTTGTACAAGATATCTCAATGTGTCAAGCATACCTAATACTACTTCCTCCTCCAATTTCCCCCACAACAAGAGAGAGATGTTCTGTTGAAATGCTTATTTTAGATGCTGGTTTTTAGGTGAGTGTCTTCCAGTTTGTAATTTCATCAGAGTGGTCTCAGCAGAGGGAATCTAGCAGATTCCTTGTTTTCCTTTGATCATGTTATTTAACACCTGGGTCTAAGCAGAGGATTCTAAAAGACAAAAAAGGTCCAAGCTTTTTTAAAAACTAAAGAGAACACTGAGAGAAATTATTGAGTTTAGTGGTGAAAAGTGAGCAATTCCAAATGTATTAATTGTTTCACTTGCATCTTTTTTTGTTGAGGGCATTCCACAAAGACATGCAGCTCTTTCAAGGAATTTCTGACAGGAGACACAGGTGCTCCCTATACTTTCCAAAACACCTTTTTTCTGTCACACCTGAAGTCCTGTACAACTTTAATAAATGGTCATTTCTCAGTCTAATATTCATTGTTCAATATTTAATGTAATTGACTGTATTCCAAAAAGCATATACTGCTCAGAAATAGCCTTTATAATGATATTTTTAAACAAAGAGTAAAACATCAATCTTCTGACATGTTTAAGAAGGACACAAGATACTAATGTAGATACAAGGAGCTACTGAATCTTTAGTCATTTATTTAGCAGTTTCTCTCTTGTACGAGATATCTACATCAGAACATCTATTGCTAGCCACAAATACAGCTAAACTACATACCTCATTAAGGATCTAAGCTACCTCTGTTTAACTCCCCTGGTCTGACAGTTGGGTTGGCCCAAGTCCCAACATGGGGTCTCTGCAAATCAAACTATAACCCTTTGCTAATGAAGCCCCTCTGGCCAGTCTCTTACTTCAAAGCCCCAAAAAGGAATTGCACAGGTGGATTGGAGGAAATGCCAGAGATCCAATTTCTTCAGAGGCCAAATTACAGGCTTCCTGCAATGGTTTACCTGACTTGTGCTCAGGTGCAAGACAATCACAGGCCTGCCTCCTACTGGGCCATACTGTAGACCTGTGGTTACACTTTCCTCAAACATAGCAAGCTAGGGTAGCTGTTCTGGTGGAGCAACCCACTTTGGGCTTTAGATGAATTGCGTAGGGGAGGGTCCAGATCGTACCACAAAAGGCTCCTGCAGGGATGGCTTTATTTTGCTGAACAATAGCAACAGCAGGTAGTAATGGTTACCTGTAGGGCCTTAATATTTCAATGGCACAGATGGCTCCAACAGGTTCTTGGGATGAGATGCTCTGTGAAGAATAAAAATAACAAGAGCAACAAAGCACTTGGGGCACCTTAAAAATCAAGGCATTTATAGTGACGTAAGCTTTTGATGAACTTCAATCTTCATCAAAAATGTTTGTGAAAGATACATAGCAAGGAATTGTTCCTTCTAAAATGACTTGGTGGAAGATAGTAAAAAAAACCAACCTTAAGTGTTTGAATTCTGTAACTGTTCTTCTCATTTGAAAAATATGTTCCTTCCCCTTATGTGTCTGTAGTGCTCAGGGGACTGTGACTGTTTTATCTGATTGACAGCATTGTGTAGCATGTTCCTGCACAGTATTTAGTTAATTAATTTCAGACTCAATTTATAACACTTTAACTAATAAAATATCCAGGAAATACTGATATTTTTATGTGCAACTACTATTATCAGATGGTATGAAGTAGAATGTGGCCAAATTCTGCTATGCTGTATGTAAAATTAGGCAAACTTTAACTGCCAACTTTTAATCCATTACCAATTGCAATATTATTCTGGCTATCTTTTGTTTTTATTTTTTTAACTATTATTATTGTAATGCTTTTATTTGCTGGTCTGTGACCATAATAAGGATTGGTTAGATTGATTCATTTGGGCAGTCATTCATTTACTTTCCTAAAACCAACATTCAATGAGATGCTTTAAAAGGTTGCATTACTTTTAACTCAACAGAAATATATGTACAACAGAAATATATGTACAATTGTTCATATGTTCTTGCTCTATATGAACAATTATTGCATATTAAAATCCTTAAATTAGCAGCCATCCATTACTTTAGTTCTAATTTCTGTCAACATACAGAACATTGGTTTATTGTTCTTCAAGGAGGCATATATGAGAAATCAATATATGTAAGAGAGATGTAATATGTAGGTGGGAAGGAGGTGATACTGACTATTAAACAATGAATACAGGCTAAAGCATGTTAGGGTTTCACTCGGAGGAGATGACTGACTCAAGAAGCCGATATTTCCAGTTCTCAAAAGTAGCTATTGATGAATGGATTTCAAATGAATCCCAGATACTTGAGCCATCAGGGAAATGGATTTTCCTGAGTCTTTCTCTTATTTCCTTCCCAAAAGCTGAAGAAAGAATAGTGATGAAAGAATTGTTAATTGATAGATGAGTCAATTAAAATTCAAGTTGATTCATCTGTAGTAGCCAGACTAATTAGTGAGAACAAATGTTAACTAGTATGCGTTGAAAGTGAAGGGCCTGGTTCTTTTATTTGTTGAATTTTTATTTTTCTGGTGTGTTATTATAGCACAATGTGAAAAAGCAAATACTGAAAGCAAGTTTCTTTTCAAATAAGGAGTGGTAGGGTTTTAATTAGTAAACTCTACTTTGTCATACATTTCTTTCAAAAATTCAGAATCTGTCTTTTGGCAATTTTCTTCTTTTATTAATACTTTTAGTCATACTCCCTGCTCCGCCATGCTCCTGTCCCAGTTTTGACCTTGTAAGAATCCTGCTCCTGTTAGGTTGTGGATGGTGCCTTCAACTAAGTTCTGCTGAATATGGCTTTGGCCTTGTAAGCCACCACTCTGATGAAGCCATAGGATTGTAGAATAGCTTTGCTGAGATGCTCCTTTTCCAAAGCTTCATGTGTCTCCAAAACATAGATCCACATTTTACTTCTTTGCAAATGAAATGCGGCCAGTTCTCTCCTTCTTAGCTGTCACCTGTTCCATCTTTAATCCTCCATCTTTCAGCTTTGGGATGCAGATTTTTTCGGATGGGAGTAATTCAAGAACAATACATTAATATGAGTAGATTGCAGAAGGAACAATAGTCAGTTTAAAACAAACTGGAATTTTGTATTTAAAAATAATAGAGAATATTTTTCAACCCTTTGCTCAGTTTCTTTACAAAGGTAGCACACCCATTACTTTTCATTGGGCATCAAATGGCTTGCAATTGGTCAAAAGAGCTGTTGAATGTAACATTCACATGATCAGTGTCTGGGGCTTCTGAGAGAACAATGACTCCTTGCCTTCTCTATGACCAGCAGATTATTTAACCCCGGCAAACCTATGCATATAGAAAAGACAAAATACAGTTTTTCCTGGTAAAGAATGTTTCTCCTGGAAATAATTTCAAAGTGCTTTTTCTTCCTGTAGACAACATACAGTATATCCCTATATATATTGTACATAAAACCTTCACTGAGTGGAATGAGGGTTAATTGAAGGTTTATTTCACACAAGTAGCAGATGTTTTCTTGATTACTCCACTACAAATAGCAGGTAAAGCTCACCAGAGTGAATTGTTGTACACAGAAATATAGGTGTGGCCCATAGCCTGACCTTCTTTTTCATATGTTAGTATTTTACATACAGGAAGTTGTTTATATAGATGAGCCTTTCATCTTGTCAGTCTCTGCCCCAACCCCTAAAATAGTACAGTCAGAAAACAGGTTTACCAACCTCTTTGTCTTATGTCTTTTGTCAACTTACTAAGGAGCTATGTTCTACATTAAGACAGAATATTCATCTGATCCTCTACTTCAAATGGACACTAAAAACAAAAGATTTATATTTCCCGTATTTCAGTTTCCTTCTCAGAAGCTGCTTGACAATATTCATCGTTTATTTTCATTAATAGTTCCAGAACTTTGGGGTGGAGTCCTCTCATCTCCATGAGGATTTTACATGTGGTTCCTGATCAGAGGTGGGTTCTGAATCTTCTTACTGCCTGTTCACTCAGGGTTGCGCCTCGAGCGCATATGCAAAGCGCGCGAGCAAGCACACGCACAGCAGTCAAAAACTAGCTTCTGCTCATGTGCAGAAGCAAAATCCAACATGGCGCTGCCCACGGAGCCAACAACAGAACCGGCTCTGTGACGTCACCACGGAGTTACTACCTACTCTATAGAACCAGATAAAACCAGTAGGAACCCACCTCTGTTCCTGATATTGCCATGTATTCCCAACATTTTACAAGGTCACTTAATCGTGCTATATTTTGGCATTCTTGCAATATGCAGCCATATTTTTTACCCCAAATCTTATAGGATTTTAAGTGGGAACATCAACATATTTTCAGATTTGGTGATCTAATGAGATTCAACTATTTTATAAAACAGAATCATTAAAAAATTAATTGGAAGTTCCATGAATAGCATTTGAGAAGGCATATGTGCCTAAATACCAAATTGCCAACTTATGGCTAACTTGTGCCTTCAAAATCTTTAAATGACAAAGTAGTGGTCTGCAACAACAACAGCAAAAAGATTAGTAAGAACTACCAGTAGTATAGTCTTTACCCAAGTGGATCATGAAACATTATTTTTTAATTAATAAACAGTCAATTCTGAATTTGAATGAATGGTATGTTATGCACATTTCCCTGTTCCATTGATCCAATATATATTTGTTGTTGTTTTCTGTAAGAACTGATTATTTATTTATTTATTTATTTATTTATTTATTTATTTATTTATTTATTTATTTATTTATTTATTTATTTAT
>JANHFT010008023.1:20338-35164 GCA_032467955.1 Pseudoxenodon macrops | reverse complement strand
AATTTGCCACCCAGCAAACAGTACAGATGATATACTCTATTTGCTGTGTATTTCTGTGCATGTGTGCCTGACCCATAGAAATAGCTCATGCCCTGCCCCAGGCCTCTCAAGGAGTCCCCCACTCTCTGAGGAACTCCATGCTCTGCTTCTTACCCTTTGCAATCTCCTTAGGCTTTGGGCCTGCTTTGCCACCCAGCTAGATCCCAAATGCTCCTCCCCATCCATCCCCCCCTCCCATCACCAATATATCACCAATCAGCTTTGTTGTATATTTGGAAAGTTCTGCAGATCGCATTAGAAAAGAAGAACAAACTGCTCAGTGGTAGGTTTCTACCGGTTCGCCCCGGTTCAGGTGAGCCGGTAGCTCTGATGGTGAGCTGAGAGTGAACTGGTTCTCTCTGACCGTCAGCTGGCCCCTCCTGCCCACCCTTACACTATACCTACCTACATTTGTTCATTTTTAGCCCAGCTGATAGGCGTGGCACAGTGGATTGCCGCACCTCAGCTGTTCTGAAATGCAAAGCACATGTGTGAAGCAAACCAGTTGTTACACCGGTTGAAACCCACCATTGAAACTGCTCCATCCTTAGGCCACGTAGTCTGGTCTTGGAAGTGAGCACCATTTTTGAAATGGCGTAACCCCTCCCCTTAACTTCACAGTGGAATTGTTGATGATACAGCTTTGTTGTGGGCAATGTTTCCAAAACTTTAAGGGTGATTGTTTTCAAATGTAGGATTGGTAAATACATGGAATGTTATGTTTAAAATGAGATTAATCAGAGTCATTCTTAAACATGATTTGGAATGCTATTTGTGTGTGGCCAATTTTTTTGCTTCTTGCAGAAGGTAAAAGGCTCTGGTTCGGTTTTGGAGTCAGATTCATAAGAGTTCACAACAAATCGTGGGTTGCTAAGAATATGAATATTAGATTCAATGATCTTTTATTTTTTTAATACATTTTTATTTTAATCAGAAAGTTAAAATGCAAACTCCCCCCCCCCCAAAAAGAGGAAATTTTACAAAAATAAAACACAATTAGACAAAAACATTTAAAGAAAAAAAAGAAATTGTGCATTAAAAACAAATTAAAAATGTGTGAGCTAAGAAGGATCAACCTAATACAGTATATCTGGGTTCAGATGAAGCCAACAGCTTTCCTCTCACAATGGGTATTCAACAAGAGGTAGCAAGTGACATTGCATGTGTCACAACATCATGAACCGCCTACCATGGTTCACTTATGTGGCCTAATTTAGATGTCATGGCTTCTGTCTGATGCCTTCACTTCTCATGATCAGCGTATAATGTGGCAATAATTTTGATTAGTCCAAGTGGACAATCTAAATTTAAGTTTATGACACTCTTAGGACATTTACTAATAAGGTTCTCCTTCTGAACTGAAATTGAAACTAACATTTTGTTATCCTAATTTGGTTACAACTTTCTGGTTAAATTCATTTACAATCAACTTTGGGCCAGCAGACCTGTTTAGAATTTTAAATCAATATTGTTGGTTTTCTAACACAAGAGTTTCTATGAAGTCCATATATCTTTAAGTTGGCAATGTTGGAAAACATTGCTGTTAGATTTTGTCTTTTCTGCACAAGTTTTTAGACTGTTTCTATCATGTCCAGCCAGTTTATCTAACATACTTGGATAATTCAGCATGCAGGATTATTGGACTCCCATTTCTGCCAACATATCACCTATATTAGCCTCTTTCTATTTCTGTTCCTTATTGGCAAGATTTGGAAATAATGTAGAGTGGAACACACGCAAAGGTAAATAGATATGGAAGTTCTGGAGAACAAGTCGGGGGGATTTTTTAATTGCCTGTATTAAATCCTCTTTAAGTTCATATTTCATCTTTGCATTTAATGTAGTAGAGAAATCACATGAGGTTTTATTTCTTAAGAAGAAGGAACATTTTAAAAGAAATGCCTAGGCTTCCTGCCCCTCCATCGTGCTTTTTACTTTTGGACTCATGATGATCATAAAAATTAATAGGTATATTTACTATAAAAAACAACATATTTTGTTCAACTATGGTGCACTCTAGCAGAACACTCCCCTAGTAAGATCACTACAGATATTGAAATATTTCTTATGTGCAGAGCTTAATTCAGGTTTGATGAAACTAAACCTTCTGTTTTGGAGAAATGCATGCTAGCCTCACTTCTGGGGGAACAGTGATATTATAATACAGACATTTCATTTGTGGTGGAAATGTGCTGTGTAGAGAAATTTGAAGAGATATGAGTACTTTTAGCTGTAGCACATTTCTAATTAAAATTTAACTGCTGCCTTTGATTGTTAAAGGACAACATTTGGGTGCTATTCCTGTGTAGAGTACTTACATTTTCCCTTTAGCCACTTTGTCTTTTATTTCTCTTTGCGATAGTAAGATATAGCAGCCATCTTGTAAAATGTTTTGTATAACTTCCAGGCGCCTGTGTGCCAATTTTGGTCATTTTTAAAAAAATGCAAAATTTACTTAAAACCTTTTAAAAGCTAGAGATACTTTTTAAATGGTGTTCCTTTGATTCTTATTAGTATCAGCTCAAACTAGAATGAAAACATGCAAGTGCTTCCTGTTAGGAGTTCATAAATGTATTTATTTTATTATTTATCTTTTTATTAAGACATGATTTCCCCTGTGTAAATGTCAGGCGATTCTCCGTCACCGTTGTGAAGAGACTATCAGAGAAAAAGTATGTTGGGTGGGGGTGGTTTCTGTCTCAATGTTGCATCATTGGATCTCTTGTATGACATGCGACAAGAGGGCTAGATTCTAACCTGCTAAGTCTTTGATAATGAGGGAAAAACAGTAGGATGAAAGAAAGTTCTTAGCAATCTCAGATCCATGAAGCACGCTGGGGAATGCTGAGGTACAATTGTTTAGTTCACAGCTGGACACCTTCCACCAAGAAAGGCTTCCAGCTGGTAGTTTTACTTGTTACCTGCTAACTAGGATCTTGTAGACAAATTGGTGGTCAGACCAATTAAAAAGAAATGGGGGGAGAGGGAGCTTTCATTCCCATTGATTCACACATCCAGCCTCACTGGCTTTTAAATATTTACTAGCCAACCAGGCACTTTTTTAGCATTGATTAATGAGGTACAATCCACTGTGGTGCTTGCTTTCTCTGAGCACAGGGAAGGAGGGTGCGGGCTAGGACCATTCAAGATAAAAGTGCATTTCTGCCTGTGTTAGGCACAAGGGAAGGGGGTCACTTGAATACGTGTATGCATTAAATGTGCCTTCTCAATATTTGACTTGTCCCTCTATGAAATGGCTAGATGGGATGCCTGTTTGCTCTTCTGCAGAGGCTCTTTGTCAGCTGCCTTCCCTCTGACATTAATGCAAAGCCAGACCTCAGCAGCTGCTAACAGGGGAAACATCTGTCTTTCTTCGCTTGATCAATACTGTCCCTTCAGAAGCTGAGCCTTCAAAGCAGTTACATAAAATACCAGTAATATTTATTTGGATTTGATAAATTTAATTACTTGGGACAATTAATAATTTATCTCTGTAGTATTGATGGTGCTGCAAGGCATTTTGGCGAGATAAGCTAATGGTAATCGGCACCTCTTTATTAGCTGGGAATTGTGCATTGTTATGGGGGGAAACTTCTGATGGATAGAAAGATGAAGTGTTTTAGTTGTTTTTACTGTCATGTTCATGTAGTAACTGTAGTGAGAGCCAGAGTCCACTACATTAATGAAGCTAGGCTGGGGGACAGAGCATGTGGCTAGATGGGGAGGTAAGCGTAAATGGAATGTCATCTCCGTTACTCACAAGTAGTAAGCCCTGATGCAGCCCAATAAAAGGGGTTGGTTTCCAGTTCATCAGCTCATAATGCAGTGGCCCTCTAGCCTTTTAGTAAAGGTGACTGATTATGAATTTTTATGTGGTAGAGAGACATGCATGGAAAAAATGGTGTCAAATGTTGTTGTATTGGCAAGCTTTAATTTCTTTATAGGCATAATTTAATAAGCTCATATATTCATATATTTTAAATATTAAAGCCAATTATAAATAATTATAATTCTTTTTAAAAAGCTATTTTCTGATAGATTAAATTACAGCCAGTGAATACATTTAGTAGTATTATAATTATTTTTAATTACTATACATTTTATCCATCTATATGCCTTTGAGTACAGAGTTGTTATTCATCTTAAAAAATAAATTGAATTCATTTTAACCTTACAATAACTTTATAAAGGTAAGATTTATAAAATGAAGGCAATGTCCCTGGTTCCTGAGGGTTCTTTTAGAGAAGAACTGTGGTAGTTAATTTTCTTGTTCTTATTTCTTCTACTTGGTAGTACCCCATAAATCATAGCTTTTTCTCTTTTCTGTTAGCATCATTATGCAGTCAGGGTGCATATTATAGCTGCAATCCTGTGTGTACTTATTTGAACTTATATATTGGTCATAATGGGGATAACATTTTACCACGCTTATATAGACATCCATTGTTAACATTAAAAATCGAGATATTTCAGAGGTCATTCTCTTAACTTTAAGCACTGTACCATCTTTTCCTTTTTATTTTTCACTTGTATTCTTTTACTTGGAGGATTTTATGATATTATTTGTTATCGCTATAATCATACAGTAGGTAGAGTAGAGTAGAATAGAATAGAATAGAATTTCTTTATTGGCCAAGTGTGATTGGACAGATGTTTAAGTTATGCAAGCAACTGAGATTTATTAGATTGCAGTGGAGTATAAATTTAATAAATAAATTTATCAAGTCCTAAAGTTCTGCCTTGTGGAGTCCCTCTTTTCTCTCTCTGCTTCTATCTAACATCTACATGAATGAAGCCACTGGGTGATATTATCCATCGCTAAATACCACAGTATGATGATATCACCTAACTATACATCTCTATCTCTGGCTGACCAAATGATGCTGACAAAGTTCCTTCCCAATGTCTGGAGGTCATATGGGTCAGGTTGTAGAAGAGCCAGCTTAACCCAGGAAGACTAAGTAGTTGTGTATGTTAGGGCTCTTGAATTAAGGGAGTTCCTATCTTTACTTCTGGATAGGCATCATTGCCCGATTTGGAAGCTCTCTTGGACTTTTGGCTCCTATTTAAAAGCAGGTGGCAGTTGTGGCCAAGAGGCTACATAAATCAATCATGTGCATTAATTGCACTATTTCCTGAATTGTAAGGCATTACTGTTCCGTCATAACTACTATCATGGCTGTCCTACTATCATAACATGGTAGCAGTCCTTGAAGAGCTTCTGGAAGCTGAAACTGGTCCAGAATGCAGCAGTATAGATAGATGATAGTATAGCCTTTATTGTCATTGTACATCATGTATACAATGCAGTTGGTTAGTTTTGGATGCATAATAGTACATTCATGTAACCCCAATCTTTCACAAGCTAAATTGATTTCCAGTAGCTACTGGGTGGCTCTGTCAGCACTTGCCCTCTGGATAATCCTCAAGATTTCTATAGCTCCAACCCTGTTGGCATTTTATAAGGCCTTGAAGACCAGGCTTTCCCCCCATATATTAAGGGATTAAGTATACTCAACTGTCTGTAGTGATTGGGAGTTAAATGACTGGGTTGCCATTGATTACGTTATGTCGTCTTCTTTCTTTTCTTTTTGGCATGGAAGGGAATGGAATAGGACCTTTCAATTATTGACATGATGCTTTTATGTAGGACATGATTATGAACTTTGATTTCAATGATTGGATGTATTTTTTATGTATTTGTTGATAACAAAACGTTTTTCTGTCTAATCAAATTTGTTACTAAGAATTGTTTACATTTGTTTCATAAATTCTGCTTATAGTGCAGTTGTGAGGTATAATTTTTAAGCAAGGGAAGGTCTGAATAACTTTTAATTTGGATTTGGCTCAACAGTAGGGGCATTTTTCATCACAAAACCATAATAGGAGAGGAATATTTGCCAAAATTACTTCGGCTTAACAAGGCCTTGAAATAACATTTGCAAGAAAAAGTGGTATTAAGAATTAAATATAATACAAATCAGGTGTGAATGAAAGAATTTCCTTAAAAACATTATAAAAATAACATTCTAGATTCCAGACATGAGAAAGAACAGCTGGATAGGTTAAATAGTTTGCATAGTTGTGCATGTTCCAACTTTAAAAGAACTGTACTGAACCTGCACCAGTGATTAGGAAATGCCAACCAGATGTTGAATTACATAAAGGAAGGGAAAATATCCTAATGTTGTTAATGATTTCATTCCTGAATAAAGGCTGTGTCACCACTTATTTTAAGTTTCAAAGGAAATTACTCTGTTGGAGTGTGAGAAAATTTGATTGTTCCAAAAAAATTAATCTAGACGTATTTATTGATTTATTAACTTGTATTATTTTATGTAACTCATGGTATTTTAACATAGATTTGCCAATTGAAGAATATCCTTCTGTAGAAATCTCTGGGCCTGAAGAGGTGAGAAATGAGTGAATTATTTGTGCAAGATCACCGGTCCACTTAACAGAGCACATGCTGATCTCAGTTGGTTAATCACGATCAAGACCTGTTCACATTTCTCAGATTTCTGAATGTTAGATCTTATATTGCTGTCTGTTTTGTGTTGATTGAAGCAGCAGATGTTTTCTTATCAGCTGACAGTCAACTGTGTATGTCGAGGAAGCAGAGCTAAGGGATATTGGCCAAGTATCAGGGTACATGGAAGGCTATGGGATGAGGTGGTAGTAAGGTTTTTGCCAGCTGACCATCAGATCATGTGAAGAGATGGCAAGTGAGTTCTGGCTGGTAAATGTGTGAAATGTGGGGTAGGGAAGAACCTGATGGATTTTCAAAAATCATACTTTGAGAGTCAGTCTTAGAAGATGACATTGGATACCAAAAAGGTTTGAATCTTGTAGGTCATCTCCTTCTCCACCGTGGTGGCTATAGCCTCCAGGAATGGGTTAACTCTGTCTGCTAGCTGATTGGACTGAGTCTGTCAGTTACAATTCCCCAGCAAACTCCCAAGCATTCGTGAGTTGCGAAAAGGGGAGGGGGGAGGAACTTCGTCCCAGCCGAGCTTCAGCTCGAGCCGTAGCTGCAGTTTCCCCGCCTGAAATTGTAGGCCCTCCCAAGACAGGCAATTAGGGCCGAATTCGATTCTTATAGCCCCGAGGGCAGGGGTTTATAGGAGAAGAATTCCTTCAGATGATTCACCTCACCGTTAGGTTTCCCGCGCTTCAGATGGCAGTCGCGGTGGCCATTTTAAGATCAGAGGCACCATGATAAACATGGAGCTAACTTTCCCTGCCTGCCTCACATCGCAGCGCCAGAACTGCTGGGGGGAGAAGCCCATTCCTCCCCCTAATATTGGGGTCGTGATCCCAGCCTTGCCGAGAGGGAGACAGGCGTTTCCAGCCTCTCCTTATTCAAATCGCTGAGCTTTCCCTATCAAGCCACGTGCAGGGATTAGCTTCATTTCAGCGACTCGCTGCCACGTCCCACAAGGTCACGGCATTTTCGGAACTCGGAAGGGGATCCCCGAGCATTCTAGCAAGGCCACGATCCCAAAGGAACACGGCTGAGGTGCGAGCTTGGAAGGACAGTCCTGAGCGTACAGCCTTAGAGAGAGAGAAAAGGAAGGGGGGATTTCCTCTCATATTATCGCAGCCTCTAGTCCTCGGCAGTGGAAATTACTAATAAACAGTGATTACATCGGAATTAGATAACCTGAGCATTAATACAATGGAATCTCAGGATACCAACCCCAACCCCAGCTCAGAATCAAGGCACAAAGGTGGTGCTCAGGGAAAAGGTTCTAAACGAACCTCCAAACGCTCCTGCCATGAGGCCTCCTCCTCTAGGGAGTCCAGAGCTGCCAGTAGAGAGGAAAAACGTCATCGTAAAACACTTGACAAGACCTGTCATAAGGCTGCATGCAGACATGCCCCACAGACAGTTTCCCCGGGGGAATCCAATAGTTTCCTGCCACACCTCTCAGGGGCCTCAAATACGTTGTCCATTTGCTAGACAACGTCCTGGTTAATTCAGATTTAGATCTGTGGGGACCTACAACTGATTTGCAGCCTATTGACCTGGTTCAACCTCTGCCTAGTAGATCCAGTGGTGCTCCAGAGGCTACATTTACCCCCACTGCTGCGGGCCTCAGATCTGCCCCTCAACTTCCTCAACTGATTCTGGATGCAATGCATCATCATAGCGGAGGCAATCAGACAGGGGATTTCAGCTAGTCTCCAGCAATCTCGCAGAGGCCTCCAGGCATTTCAAACAGGCCCATCTCTGACAAAACATCGACCAGGGGTTCCATTTCCCAGGGACCCTGACCCTCATCTTCAGAGGAGCAATCTCAGCTTTCTGAAGGAAAGAAATCTCTCGACCTTAACCTATCCGAGGATGAAAACCTGCAGTCCGACCAACCATCACATCCGGGCCTATTCCAACCCTCTCTCTTCAGAGTCTTACTTTACAAAGCAAAGTATGCTGCTGGCTTAGCCACCACGGGTCCGGACCCAGAGTCTCAAACAGGCCAGGATATGACTGATCCACTGTTCCTCAAAAAAATCTCTGAGGAAGAATTTGTACCATCCCCCAAACTGTTTGTTGACATCATCAAACGTCAATGGACTTCCCTGGGATCCGACCTGAACCTCCACTGTGGCGGATGACGAATGTTTTGGCTCAAGGCCTGGCAGGCAAATAAATGCCACAAATGGCGTTTGGCATCTACTCCCTTTTCTGGAGGAAATCTATTCGGGGAGGGGTTGGAACCCCTCTTGGTTGAGTCAAAAGACAAACGCAAGATCCTGCCTTCCATGTCCAGACGTGCGGACTATCGACCTTCGCCCTACTTCTGCTGATCGTCCTTCCATTCAGCAGACTCAGGTGCGGGGTCTTTCAGGTCCCAGGGGTATTTTAATCAGAGGTAGAGACAGCGGCAGGATCGGTCAGAGAGGGCGCCCATTCAGATCCAAACAGCCCCTTCGAGGTGGAGGAAGTTAATCTTTTAGACGCCCTAGATGAATGCATTCCTGAGTTTCTCATCGGAGGCCAGCTGGCCCAATTTGCTGACCGATGAGACGAGTCCACTTTGGACACTTGGGTTAGAGAAACAATTAGATCAGGTCTCTTTCTTGAGTTCCTTTCCACTCCCCCGAGGTTTTTTCTCCGATGCCCCGTCTCTAGGGACCCTGATAAGAGACGCCTCATGGAGACAAAGGTCCAGCACCTGCTGGACATACACGCCATCGAAGCTGTCCTAGAGGATGAGAAGTGACGGGGGTTCTATTCTATTCTGTTTGTTGCCCCAAAAGCCTCGGGGGGATGGAGAGCTATTCTTGATCTTAAGAGACTTAACAGCTACATTCATTACAGGCAGTTTAAGATGCATTCCCTCCTCTCCATCTTAGAGGGCGTCAGAGAGGGCGACTTCCTCACTTCTATAGACTTGACCAAGGCATATCTGCATGTGTCCATTTTAGCCCACCACAGACAGTATCTCAGATTCCACCTTGCTGGTCGGCACTATCAATACAGGGCAATGCCCTTCGGGCTTTCCTCAGCCCCCCGAGTGTTCACTAAATTCTTAGCCACCTTAACAGCCCACTTGCGGACCATTCCAGTGCGAGTCCAGTGTTACCTGGAGGATATCCTGATTCAGGCCTCATCCGCCCAACGAGCTAGGCGGATCTTGCCGTTACCATCCAGGTCCTGAGACACCACTGGTTCTTCATAAACCTAGAGAAGAGTCAATTTCCCCCCCTCTACTCAATTACTCCACCTGGGCGCTATGATCGATTCGGTTCAGGGCATAGTGTCTCTATCTCCAGATCGCCAGTGCAGCTTGAGGGAGTTAGTACGTCAAATCCAACTAGAACAGTCTGTACCCTTGAGACTACTGTCTCAAATGGTCTCCACCTTCTCCATTGTGCCTTGGGCCCGCCTGCATTCAAGGGACTTCCAATCGTTTCTCTTGCCATTTCAGTGGTCGGGCAGAAGGTGCTCCCCGGCAAAGGTCCATCGGAGGTCCTCAAGTCCCTCACCTGGTGGCGTTCCCAAGCTATCTCCAATGGCAGCCTGTTCCGGAAGCCGGAACACATTGTCCTCACTACAGATGAAAGCCTATCCGGCTGGGGTGCGCATATGTCCTCCTTAATGACCCAAGGACGTTGGAGCGCACAAGACAGCACCAGCAGCATCAATTGGCTGGAAATCAGGGCAGTTCATCTAGCTCTTCTTCATTTCCACCAGCAGGTCTCAGGTCAACATTTACTGATCAGGACAGACAATGTCAAAACCAAGGTGAATAGCAACCGCCAGGGTGGAACACGATCCCGGAGCCTGATGGAGGAGGCCAAACAACTGTGCCTATGGAGGGAAGCTCACCTGCTCTCCCTTCGGGCGGAACACATTTTGGGAGTGGCCAACATGCAAGCGGACTGGCTCAGTAGAGCCCCCATCGACCAGTCCGAATGACACCTGCATCCAACATTGTTCCAATGGATCACAAACATCTTTGGTCTCCCTCACATCTCGCTTTTCACCACCCCAAGCAACTTGCAACTGCCCAGGTATTTCACCAGGTTTCTGGCACTGGGAGCAGAGGGAACCAACGTCTTATGTACCCCGTGGCCGGGGGGCCTACTATATGCCTTCCTGTCTCTCCCTCTCCTTCCCTGAGTCATTTGCAAGATCATCACGGAGAGGGCGAACATCATACTCATCGCCCCATACTGGCCTCGGTGGCCCTGGTTCGTAGACCTGCTGGACTTGTCGGTGTCTCCTCCCTGGAGGATTCCCATGAGCGAGGGATCCCTCACCCAAGGACAGTTGATCCACCCGGATCCCCAGTGGCTCAGACTAACCGTCTGGCGCTTGAGCAGCGCACTCTGAGGAGGGACAATCTCTCCTCCGATGTCATTGATACTATGCATGCTGCCAGAAGACCCTCCACCACCCATATCTACGATGCCACGAGGGCATTTTGCGGGTGGTGTGATACAGCAAACATGTTCCCAACAGCGGTCAAGATTGCCCATGTCTTGGACTTTCTTCAAGACGGTTTGAAGAAGAGTCTGTCTCCTAACGCTCTCAGAAGACAAGTGGCTTTCTTCCGTTCTGTCAGTGGGCGACTCGGTATCCCTGCTCTTCACCCTCTGATTCGACAATTCCTGCAGGGTGCCACAAACTTATGTCCTCCTGTGGTCCATCGGTACCCAACCTGGGACTTACTGAATGTTCTCCATTCTCTCACAGGTGCACCCTATGAACCACTTTGCCAGACCAGCCTTTGGCTTCTTTCTTGTAAAGTGGCATTCCTCGTGGCCATCACATCGGCCAGGAGGAGTTCTGAAATCGCCGCGCTCTCAGTACGATCCGACCTGTGCATCTTTCACAAGGACAAGGTTGTTCTGCACTTGGAATCGGCATTTCTCCCAAAAATAAACACCTGGTTTCACAGAACACAGGAAATTGTCCTCCCTAACTTTTGCCTGCAATCGGTCCACGTGTTAGAAAAAAAGTGGCACACTCTCGACTTACGACTGGCACTTCAAGCATATATTGACAGGACTGCTTCCTTTCGAAAATCCGAATCACTGTTCATTTCCTTTCTGCGGGGTTCGATAGGTTGTAAAGTGTCCTCCTCAACAGTGGACCGCTAGATCCATGCCACGATAGCTAAGGCATATGAACATCAGGCCACTCAGGCTCCTAGCAGAATTACCGCACATTCCACTTGCAGTGTGGCAACTACCGCAGTGTGGTCTACTCAAGCCTCTCTTGAGGAGGTCTGCTGCGCAGCCACGTGGTCGTCTCCTACTCCATTAGTCAGACACTACAAAGTAGACGTATTTGCCTCCGTGGAGGTGTCATTTGGTAGGAGGGTCCTACAACAAATAGCTAGACCGTAGGGGTTTGGTCACCAGACTGCCCACCTGTAAGGACAAGCCAACTTTGGTATGTCCCATTCCTGGAGGCTATATCCACCACGGTGGAGAAGGGGTGTTGGTCTTACCTGATATGCTCCTTCTCAGGAAGGTGGATATAGCCTCCAGGCCCTACCCTGTTAGATCCTGGAATTTTTTTTTGTTTCCGGAGTGATTTTTTAAAATTGGAGGATGGAAGTACACAACAGTGAATAAGGCACGTGGGAGTCTGTTGCTTCGTTACTCGTCAAAAGCTGCCAAGGAGGGGCAACGGAGGTGGCTTCTCAAAGGCTCTGACAGACTAGGTCCAATCAGCTAGCAGACAGAGTTAACCCATTCCTGGAGGCTATATCCATCTTCCTGAGAAGGAGACTTATCAAGTAAGACCAACGCCCCATCTACCTTTTTTTGTTCATGTCCTCCAGGATAAGTGAGACACAGATTGTTTTGTGGAATTTAAACCATAGTTGAGAATTTCTTTTAATGAAGAGCAATTCAACTAACTTGATAACTAATAGGGTATAAAATCCAACCCTGAGGAGATTATTACTATCTCCGAATGATGTAGAAATGTGGACCAATTACCTTGTAAGAAGAATCTGGCTCTTTCCTAGTGGCTTTTACTCCACTCAGATTGGTATTCGTCTTGGAGAGTTTTATGAGTACAGGCAATGACTTGCAGTATATCTAAATGTATGATAGACTTAATATAAATAGTTGTTGTTAATGCCATTCATTTATAGTAGTGATTTGCTTGCATCTTTTATTAGCCAAACATTGGGCTTTGTAAATATGGCAGTTCTGTGATATTCTGAAGTGTGCTCTGATTGTTAGTATTTGGCAAATAGCTTGTCCATTGGGATATGAAAATTAAGTATGAATTCTTTGCTGGGAAAATCCTCAAAGAAACAGGTCTTATGTTATTTACTTCATACATAACACCGGTTTACAAAATAAAGTGATGGAGTTACTTACTAGGAAAGAATTGCTGATACAATGTTGAATGCAAGTCAAATGTTAGAAATGACAACTGTTTAACTAGAAAATTATCTATTCTTACCCATGAAATCTATTTCTAAGAGATGAATGTTTAGAGTTGAGATGGGTAATGTTACCTTTCATGACAATGTGATCTGGTACTGCAAGCATTTCCAGTTTCAGGGATGGAGAAGGGGTTGTGGAAGTGAATCAAACACAAGTCTTTATTATTCTTAGGGTCAATCTAGGACCATTCAGGTTTTTGCTTTCTGGACCTCTTGTATTTCCCTAGTAGCTAAGCAAGAGAAACCTCCAGATTGCTGCCATTCTGCAAATCTCTCTGCTCATCTAGGCATGTGGCTTTGATTCATATATTGATGTGTTGTCCTTTTATTTATTTTACTCTTGCTGCACAGTTCATACATTTACTGGTTGTTTATAGTGAGGACAAAGACTTCGAGTCCTTAAATCAAAAGCGATGTTGGCATAATTATAAGCACAAGCTGGCGTTGCAAAGAGGGCTGCAGGGAGAGGTTGTCAGAGGAAGAAAGCACCCACAATATATTAACCCAAAAGATCTTAGCTAATCACTTCTTCAGCTTGAGCAATCCATTTTTTTAAAAATTTGACATATGGTTATTTGGGGACCTGAGCAATAGTAAATAATTCTGGTAGATTGTTACAGAAAAGAAGGACTGAAGGTTAGCTGTTGGCTATTGCACTTACTTAGAATGAAAGTATTCCCTACGTTGTACTGAACTGCTGTCAAGAAGTGCTTTGTTGCATTGTGAAAAAAATAGTACGTAGTTGTTAATCAAACACAATAAGTTTAAGTACTATTAGATCACATTCTCTAATGGCCTTTCTGAGCTGAACGATAAGGGATCAGGATACAGACATGTCATCGGTTGATTCCATCCGAGAGGCCACAGACTTGTCTTTTGGTTTCCGTTAACACTTTTAGACAGATCTTTGCCAAATTGATTTATATTTTCAATTCTGCTTCATATTTCATTTTTCTTCTTCTTCCACTATGAGCCAGTTGAAAGATTATATTAATCTGACCCTGTCTTGCCCTGAAAAAGAATGAAGAACTGTACTATGTTGTAACTCTGAAGGCTTGCCTATAGCCCATATGATTTTAGAATTAAAACCAGAGATTATAGGATGTGGACAAGCCTTCAAAAGCCACAATACAGTACCGTTCTTTATATGAATAACCAAACATTCACAGTTACCAAAACAGAAGCTCAAGACATGAGAACAGAATAAAGTTGGATTTTTCTTTTTAATTGATGAAAGATACTGTATCTACTGAAATATTCATGTAGAATACCATAACAATTAGATCAAATTAAGATTTGGCATATAAGCATTCAAAAAAAAAAATTGTATTATCTTTATCATAAATTTTTCTTTTCCACTAATCTATCTTATGTTTTTTGGCTCTCACAAGCAAACTGTTCATTCAGAATTTTTATGTGCTATGGTTGCTCTTATCTAATCTAAAGATCACCAAATTGAATGCTCCACAGATCAAAATTACAGCTAATAGCAGGAGTCTCCACAGGAGTGGTCAGTATGGTACTATGATGATACAATAGAAGCCCCATCATTTGTATGGGCACATTAAAGGGGAAATGAGGTTTTGATTACAGCTACAATTTAAAACTATGGATTAGTTTTCTTATCATCTGGATTTTTAATTTTTTGTTGTTCTTTTGGGAGATTTTTCAGGTTGAATTGTTAAAGTAATTGTATGATATAACTGTCAATAGATGTGCTAGGCCATCACTTAGGATGATGTAGGGTAGTTTTTGTATGCACTTTTGCCTAGTGCATCTAGAGCAGTGATGGCTAACCTGTGGGGATATGCCGACACCCATAATGCAATGCCCTCCCCCCGTGCATGTGTGCACTGCCCTCCCCATG
>JANHFT010008023.1:0-20238 GCA_032467955.1 Pseudoxenodon macrops | reverse complement strand
GGTATAAGGTTGTTCCTGAACATCCGGTTGGCCCGTTGTGCCGTTTTTCACAAGCCTGGGGAGGGTAAAAATAGCCTTCCCCCACCCTCCGGAAGACCGACAATCATCTGGCCAGTGCGCGCATGCGCACTGGAGCTTACATACGGCAATGCCTTGCATGCCCTCAGATATGGCTTTGCGTGCCACAGGTTTGCCATCACGGATCTAGAGGGAGCTGGTCAAAAAGGCAAGATCGCAGCCAGGGCTGGATAATCAGAACTCTGCTCCCATTTAAAATGAGGTGGAGATTTAATTGCATAGTTGAGACTACCACTTGGATTTATTTATTTTTTACTTAGATACTACATACCCAAGAATGCCTTTACCTCTGTCTCCAGTGTTGTCACTTAAATTGTTAGACGTTTTTGGTTTCCCAGAAGGATTAGAAGTAATTTTTGTGACTTGGCACTTTGATTGTCTGGAGTAGCTTAATAGTTACATTTCATGATGTGAGACTTGATCAAAGTATGATGAGGTACATGCTCTTCAGTGATAATGATTTAATGCCATACTCTTCCCTTTGTTAAAATTCAGTCAGGGCACAAGATTTGCTCCTACTATTATATTGGATGGGTATTTCAGTTTAGCGGCTACATCTGTGTGTAGTAGTTATTTTAATTCAATATAAGGTCATTCCTTCGTTTTCACGTATTACAGATTTTATAATTTGGTCCACATACAGTACTCCAAAGCGTTTTAGTGAACTCCATAGATATCAGAATGGGAGTGCTGTTGCAAAATTATTCAGAGTTGTTTTATACAGAAAGTAATATTGGATGCTGTCCCCCTCACCCCCAAAAAAACTGATATGTTTCTAAAGCAAGCAGGCAAATACCCCCAACTCTCAAAGCAGTACAAAAACACCGTAATGGTATAACATACAAGCCCGTAGGCTTATCGGTGAGAAGCCTTATTGTTTTTGTCAGATTTGCTTTTTTCGAACAGCAGCTGTCTAAGCTGCGTTGTGCTTTCTGGTATTGAGGCGAATGGAGCATCGGGCCTTCCCCGCCATTGAGAGCGCCAGGCTAACGGAGCCTACCTAACAGATTATCAGCGCCCTGTGAGTAATAGACTCCTCATTTAGTTTTAATACATTTTGCATAGAGAGCAATCAACCTTCATCAGTCTTTAAGATAAATTGGCTTAGCCAGCTAAATTTTAAAGATATTAGTCCAACAGCAGTCACATAAATCATAACGTTTTCTTAATGATGGTAAAATTAAAATATACTCTTGCTTGAAGAAGCCAATGGAGCTTTAATATTCACAGGCCAAATCCTCCCCCAAAATTAAAGGGAAGCTTAATTGATGTTTTTCCAAAGCCAACCGAAACAGTAACATTTCTTCTCAGTTGTCCCTATATATCTTCTGTGTTCTATTAACATGTATAAATCCATCCATATCACTTCTATTCTTTGCTAGTATTTCCTGGGCTGTCAGTCTTCCATTTATTGCCTAGATAAGGGAAATCATTTACCACTGACAAAGCTCTGCTTGGTCTAGGAGGGAAATCTTTCCTGGGTCATTCTCCATGACCTCGGGACATTGCAACCGTCATAAAAACGAGTCAGTTGCAAAGTGTCTGAATTTTGATCATGTCACCATGGGGATGCTGCAAAAGTCATAAGTATGAAAAACGGTCATAAGTCACTTTTTTCAGTGCCACTGTAACATTGAACCATCACTGAATGAATCCACAATATTAAGGCATGCTAATACACGCCCTAGGCTGCCTTGGAGTACTTAAATAACTTAGGTACATGCTTGGTTGGAAAAGATTCAAAACTCCACTGGGATAGGTGACACCTTTTAACTTAGCTAAATTTGGTTGATGATCTTACTGAAATATTGTTTTGTCTAATGCTTTGTTTAGCCTTTTCAAACCTCAGAGGTAATAAAGCATTGGATGAAACTCTATATGAAACCAAGTTAAGTGTTACATTGTTATGCCATGTGGAATGATAATAAATCTAGCAAGATGAGAAATTATGAACCTTACAAATAATCTTAGCTTAAATCAGTAGTTGATTTTAAAAAAAGTCAAAGCTCTAGGTTCATCCCCAGTTCTGCTTCCAGTTGTGATGCTGAATTTGTCACAGGAAGCTACTGAAACAGGCTAGAGAAATTTTGATTAGACCTCTTCCACTTTGGAAAGAACAGATCTGTGATAGCAATTGAGCTGGAGTTTTATGGTTTTGATAGCTGCTGAGACATAATGTCCACCTTTAGTTAGGAAAAATGTAACTGTGGCTATTGTACTACAACGGTCATTCTTATGCCCTCTGTAAACCTGATGCAAAGAATATAATTCCTTTCAAATATTTGTAACTGGATCTGTGACATTCATTTTTATATGCCATGTATGATTTGAAGACATTTTCTTCTCTTGGTCTTGTTTTAATTAATGGGCAGAAATTTCTGCCTACCATACATAACTAAGATTGAGATTACTCTTCTTATTGCTAATAAACTTTGGAATAATTTAAAAAAACTTTATATACTTCCCAATTCTGAAATGGAATTTGAAATGTGAAGTTGAAATATATCTGCTGACTAGTTTGGGGAAATCAAATTGAAAAGTATCAAAGTCTGCAACTGATGAATAAATGCAAACCTTAAATAATGATGGAGTTAGAACACATCAAGATTAGATTATTCTGCTGTCTGTTTTATATCAGATAGCAGTTCCTGAAAGTTACATCTGACCACAGAAATGTTACTATAAAGCTGGTTAAAAAGCAGAAGTAATTATGGCTTAATGGAGAAGGTATCAAACTTCATCTAGAGCATCTCTTTAGAGATGCAATAAAAGACTGATTTAAAATCTATGTATACTACTTGTAGAGGTAACTCGGGCAAGCTTGTGTATCTTTGTGATAATTACAATACCGATTCCAGGTAGACTGACATGGTTAGAATCCAGTCATCTTTTCTTTCAAGACTTTATTGGCATCTTAACCAGTCCAGTATTTTCTATAAAACAAAATGTTGTATAGTTTGCTGAGAATACTGAACAGGCTGATTGGTTAATACTTGACAAATATCAGGCTATAGTTCATGAGATGTGAGCTTTATGATTGATAGAAAGGTAGACCATATTGAAGCCCACTGATCTTTTTAGATTTTAGTAAACTGCTTCCAGAGTCTTCCCAAATTTTGAGTTATAAAATTATTAACTTCCAAAGGAATAACTATGCCACTTTGAGAGATTTGGGTAAAAAAAGAGGCAGTAGTGATTAACATCTAAAAATAAACTATCATGAGATGAGCTGTTCAGTCATCTGCAGTTGCTTTTATACTTAGGTTCTTATCTTCAACATTTTTTCGAAGCCTCTATCCATCGAATTGTAGCATGAGGGTCCTGCTATGTATGATCTCATGCCAAGCGTAGGTTTCCAGCCCCTACTTTGTGCCCTCTTTGGCTCCAGCGTGAATGTATGTTCACACTTCTATGAATTGAGTAAGAGTGCACATGCTTTGTGACTCTTTGCATCTTTTGTTAGAAAACTGGCTCTGTAAATGAATCCCATGGCTCTGGGCTCAGCAGGTAAAGGAAGAAGGAAGTCTGTTAGTGCGTGAGCCTAATCAGGCTGGCAAGAGCAAGTAAAGTAGGGCAGCATCACACATTAGCTACTGTGTAATTGAGCTCTTTGATGGTCAGGGCACTGCAGGAGAGGGTGCCAAGCGGAGCAGAACTTTTGTTGTTAATTCAGTCACCCATGGAAGCTGTAAAGCTGTACATCTCTGCATCTTGGTGCCTAGAGAACTGAAAAGCCCTTGCAAGCAGCCTTTTCAGTCCCTGCCCTTGGCCCTAGTCTGCAAACTTTCAGGCCTTCTCTCTGCCTCCGGTTCTCAGCACTTGATTTCCCTTTTCTCTTTCTTTCTTTGGTTCGCTTTCTTCCCCGTGCACTATAAAAAGCAAAGCTCCCATGCCGTTTGAACTAGGCGGCTGTGAGTGAGGGCTAGCTCAGAGCTGTGTGGCTGTTACCTTTGTATTCCAGATGAAACTGCCAAGCTCCGTGGGACAGAAGAAGATTAAAGCCTTGGAGCAGATGCTGATGGAACTCGGAGTAGGTGAGTAAAGAGGGCAGGGAGAGGGAGAGGGAGAGACCCATGGAGCAGTGCCTTTGTAGTCAAGATGGGCTATTTTTCCCCCTAGTAATACAGCCAGTTCCTTCAATAACACTATATGTGAATGGGTTTGAAAATAATACGTATTTTGTTTAAGGGAAAAAAGAAGGGGTAAAAACCAAAAGATGATGCATAGGATTAAAAAAAAAAACTTTTCCAGTTAGAAAAGTATTTGAACAGTCTTTGTCGTTTTCTCTCTTGGGTGGGTTCTTTTAAGGCATCAGAAGTCATGGAATAGTATTAAGGAGGTAAGTCTCATCAGGTAGGGAGACGTACTTAGGAAAGAGTGAGTGACCATTGCCCAAAAATCTCTTGACTCCCTTTTGGTACCTTGCGGCTCTCATTTTGGACAGATCATGGATGGTCAGCACAAGGGTCTTTCTGTAATATTGTCAATTCCTCCAAAGCACAAATAGTTGCCTTGTGTCAAGGCTGGATCTGGATTTTGCCACCTTTACATCCCGAGAATAGCAACCTCCTTGAGTCTAGAAACCTTTGGCTCTAGTAGTTACCGTGAATAATGAACTATCTGGTGAGTGTTCAGTTAGTGCCTTCCTTGCAAGATGGACCTGTATCTAAACCCTCTTCTCATACTGTTGAGGCTTGGCAGGAATCTGAAGGCAAATTCCTTGTGTGTCCAATGACCTGGGTAGTAGAGTTTGGGTTTATTCCTGTATCTGACTAGGAATAAAGTAGAATTACAGCAACCCCCACAGCTGACAGCAGGTTTTGGGTCTCATGTAGTTTTATTCTCCTGCTTTCTCTAGATTTGAACCCGATGCCAACAGAAGAAATTGTTCAGATGTTCAACGAGTTGCGCAGTGATCTGGTGCTACTATATGAGCTCAAGCAAGCCTTTGCAAACTGTGAATATGAGTTGCAGATGTTGCGCCACCGCTACGAGGCCCTAGCCAAAGCAGGCAGCACAGGACCTAGCACAGACGGTGGCTCACATCCCGATGGACAGTCAGGCTTGTGCACAGAAGAAGGCAAGAGTGACAGCAAGGAGCAGATCATTGATGTGGTGGGAGCACCCCTCACACCTAACTCAGTGAGTATTATTCGGAAGATTTTTTTGGCATTGGTTTTTAGCATATGAAGATATAGCCTTTGCGGAGCCACTTGAAATAACAGGATGCTTGGGGGAATTTGGGAAAGAAGCTTATTTTCACTATCAGGCGATATACAATCAATCAGAATAGAGCTGGAGGTCTTCAATCCCCTGCTCAAGCAGGAGACCACATACCATTTCAGACAAGAGGCAGTCTGGTCTCTTCTTAAAAACCTCCAGTGATGGAGCACCCACAACTTCTGAGGGCAAGCCGTTCCACTGGTTAATTGCCCTCACAGTTAGGAAGCTTCTCCTTAATTCCAGGTTGCTTCTCTCCTTGATTAGTTTCCATCCATTGCTTCTTGTCTATCCAAGAACTGCTTGCTGAACCTTATGCAGTCATGAGCCCCTGGAACCAGGTTCATCTGATGGCATCATAGAGAGACATGGATGTTTTTTTCTCCAGGATGTTTCACTCAGCATATACAGTGTAATCACCCCCAACTCCTTCCCTCCAATTCAATCTAGGGCCTCATCGCCCTGCTCTTTAAACTGACATTTTGTTAAATCTCCAACTATAAATTTAAATTCTAAGATACAAACTTTGTTATAATGGAGATCAGTGAGTTATTAGTTATATTTGTGATCAGGCGATTAGCCAGGTAGCCATTACTCCCTTCTTGTTCATTGTAGTGCAGCTCAGCTATCCAGTGCATTGGCATAATGGCATGCCACAGTCTTTACAAAATGTTAGAGATTAAATTGGAATTTTTATGTAGCAGCCCATTCTTAAGGGGAGGATAGAAGTCACTACTGGGAATGGTCTAAACCATTCCCAGTAGCTGAGCACCACTGCCCTGCCGTTTTTGGGAAACTCAAAATCCCATCCACATCTGGATTTTAACCAATCTCATGATCAGTTCTTATTGTCCAGTACTGAGCCATTTTTCTGTATAGCAATTTTCTATTATAAAATGTTGGAAGTCTTGCATGGCACTGTAGTTTCTCATTCTGGACTTGGAATAGGAACAGAGAGAATAGCACCAAGAGGGTTAACATGATCTGGGTTGCGATATATTTGAAAGAAATATAATCAAGTTAATTCACTGCAAGGCAAGTTTGGTACCTAAAGGCCCCCCTTGTTAAATACAGCTCTGACCTTTACCAGCTGGTTACACAAAGACGACACAATTAGATTAGTTCAAGACAAAAGGTCAAGCGCATTCACACTGTGACCCCTTTACACTGTCTTTGGAAAGAAATTCCACCCAAAAAGAGGGGGCAGCTCAGGAAGGTTCGCTGTTATTTTCAGGATGGAGAGGAGGGTCATACATTGGTTGGAGGGTAGAGAGGAGTTCTCCTTTATGAATGTGGGGAAAAGGATGCTCCATAGATGTCCATTCTATTACTTAGATAGCATGTTGCAGAGTTACCATATTTTACTTTAGGTAAGCACCATGAATCCAATTGTTTGGACTACTTATTTCTGTAACATTGGCACCTAATCTGGATTAGCACCAAGTCTGGTTGAGGAGATGGCCAGTTCTTAATATTGAAACCAGCTTGATTTTTCCTTGTAGAAAGAATATGCATTGATGTGGGAGAACGTTACTACAGGTGATAGTTACAACCTCGTATTACAGATGTTGTGATGTCCTCTGTCACATGATAGCAATTTATGACATTCTCAGTGGACTTCCCAGAAGTAAAGTCAATGTGAAACTGGCAGGAAGTTGGAAATGGTGGCTACACGAGATCCTCATTTAATCACCCATAAGCTTAGACTATTGAAACTCTTAAGCAGTGAGGTCACGTGGCTTTTTGAATTAACTATCATATCACTTAATGACAGATTCCAGTCTCAAGTTAGTTTTGCTAAACGAGGATTACCTGAATAATGACAGTATAATTTCATAAAATTTGAGAGAATAGACAGTTGACTGAAATAGATCTCAATAAGCAAATAGAAACATAGAAAACTGAGGGTAGAAAAGGACCTAGTGGTCCATACCACCTAGTGGGACCACCTAGTGGTCCCTTTGAGTTTTGTTATTTCTTTTCTTTTTAATTTATTTATTTAGTTACTATTTTTATTATTTTTATTTTATTTTTGTTGGCTGATGGACATGTGTTCATCCCTTAACTGAAGTTACTGATAATGTTCCCATTGTCCAACCGCCCAAATGTTTTGCCATGTTTAAACATGGGAGCTAGTTATGGTTAGTGTATGATAGCCATGGTAGTGAGTTCTTACCCTGGTCAAGTTTTGGGATTCCAGATGAGTCTCTGGAATGAATTTAAGTAGTAGAAGTAAAGTATAGTTCACATTGCTAAATGTTCAGTGACAGATGGTGGCTATGAACTATATGAGTCTTTTACATCTACCTATGGCATGATTGGGATTCCAGATGTTTAGGTGCTTGTCTTCTCAGCAAAAAATGGCAAAAAAACCCTCCTTTTATCAAAGATATTTATTGCTACATATATCCATGGATCTGCTTCACCAGATCCATAGAGTGGAGACATCCTAGTGCAGACAATATCTGAAGTAGGTATTTGATTTTATCTGGATTATATTGTCTAAAAGTTTTGTTTTATATATTTTCTTGTTCTCTTCACTTGACAAGACTTTAAAACTTTTAAAAGAAATCATTCCTAACCAATTGGTGACATGCATTCTCAAATTAAGCCATACCATGGTTGCTGTCACAGATTTCAGTTGGCTGGAGGTCAACATTTTGAGGGTGACTTTTTCCTCCCCAGAACAATTCAGGCATTTTAGTTGGGAGCAAGGTCCACTATTGATGGTTCCCAATAAAGGTCTTTTTCTCCCTCATTCTGGCTGACCCAGAAAGGATGTTGCTCTGGGCCTTGAAGGGGCAAAAGGTGAGCTATAACTTGGAACAAATTAGTTCCAAGCACAAGTACAGCCAGTTACTCCAGATTAGGGCCTTTGATTTGCACAACTCAGACTGTACTTGCCCATCCATAATGAGTTGACTCTCCTCAGAATTCCTCACATCAGCATTCTTTGTTCCTAGGCTCACAAGTCAGCCTATTAATGGGGAAACGAAAAGACCTTGTCTGTAAGAAGTCTTGGGTTCAGAGTCAGAATCATTTGACTTTTAAGCTGCCTTTATCTGAACTCCTGCTGGCTCCTTGTTTTCTGAGCCTACTTGAAAGTGCAAAGTTACATTGTTAACATCAAAAATCTTCCCTTTAAGGATGGAGTTAGAAAAGCTCACTCGTGTCTCTCTATAAAATGTGTGTGTCTGTCATGGCGGGAGGGGGGAACGTATGTATTCTCATTTTAAAATAATTCCTTTCCATTAACAGCGAGGCAGGCTCCCAGATTCTTGTAAATTATAACGTAGAACTTTTTTTTTCCGAAGCACTTTTCGTTTTCGCCCATAGTGATAGGAAAAGCCAAGCTAGGGAAGGTGATTGATATGAATTTGTGACATATTTGAAAGATTGCTCTTTTGCCACATCAAGATTATCAAACACATGCACTCATCCCCATTAATTCAGCAGCCTCACTGAGTAGCTCTGAAGTTTCCAGGCCTTTGTTTTCAGGTTGTGCTGGCTATTTAAAGCCTATCTTTTGACCTCATTTCCTCAAATACTAGCAGGTACCACTTAAAACAACAAAATCATAAAAGGCTGCTTTGTGGCTTCACCAGCAGCCTGCTGATTCAGAGAGTAGGCTTGTGCGTGCCCAAGAAGTAGGAGCTCTCATCCATAAGATAGAGCTAGTTTGGTGTAGTGGTTAAGGGATCAGGGTGGAAACCAGGAGACTGTGAGTTCTAGTACCGCATAAAGCCAGCTGTGTGACCTTGGGCTGGTCAGTTTCTCTCAGCCCTAGAAAGGAGGCAGAGGCCAACCACTTCAGAAAAATGGTCAGGGGCTTGTCCAGACAGTCTCCAAGAATCAGGCATGAATGACTGAATGGAAGAAAAAATTGGGAGAGGATGGGATTTATTTACTGAAGTTCTTAATCATTTATATTGCATACATTTAAAACAAGCCTAGGTAGGAATGAATGATCCAAGGACCCAATTATAAATTTCTTCTCTTCTTGATTACAATCACTGATTTTCTTTAGAAAAGGGTTTTCATTCATTTATTAAGATGCTCTATAATCCTTGGTTGTATCAGTAAATTATTCAGTTTCTTCACACTGGCCTCTTGATTTCAAGCTATTGGTAGTCCAAATGAAATATCTACAAGCCCTTGCTAGGGCAGTGGAAATAGAATTCCTGTATCCTTTGGAAATGCAGTTTACTTACTTGGCTGAACATGGATCAGCCAAGGAAATTATGTGCCTGCCAGGTATATAGTGTTCCGTTCTTAAGCAAGCTGATGTCATATGTCCCTTCCATTATCCAATATGTATAAGCCACTTTTTCGTGCTATGGCTTTGTCTATCAGAATTGTACTTGTCCTTTTTTTCATGTCACTGTAATGATCGACTAATTCCCTGTTCTTGGGGTAGCCTGAAGTAAGCTTGTATTCCATTTATTATGTTCTTTTAACTACTTCGCATCTACATGTAAGGTTTTCTCCTGCATTTTCTGCCTGAATATATGCCATTTTTTTGCTTTGCAAGGTTTTTAATTGAATCAGGGATTTTTGCCTGAGAAATTGACTCCTCTTCTGCTTCTTATTTGTTTCTTGTTGGAACAGAGAAAACGCAGGGAATCTGCTTCCAGTTCCTCATCTGTCAAGAAGGTGAAGAAGCCATGAGTAGCATGATGGTCCAAATTCAGGATCTTGGAGGACCAGGTTACTGACTGGAGGTGCAAGGAGGATATGTCTCCCCCATACTGTAGTAGGGACCATTATGTGAAAGGACTTTGTTTGCCTTTGCTTACATCAAGAAGAAGGGTGTTTACTGTCCTTGTAAAGAAGAGGCCGAATTCAAAACCCTGAATTGATTGTTGCTGTGATTTTATTGTATATTTTGCCTATTCCTGAGTTTTGTAAATGATGTAAATATAGAATCCCTAATCTCTTGTTCCAGAATCAGTAGTCATTGAGACAGAAGGCCAGGAGGATAGACCCGTGTCAACAGGAGTTGGGGTTGTATTTTGTGCTGGAATTAAAGTTATGGTAGACATGCATCACATTATCAATGGAGAAAACTGACTCCTGGTTGAGCAGTAATTTCAACTGCCTCCTCCCATTCTCATAAAGTTGGCATATGTTTCTCTGTGATTTAGCAGGCCAGCTTATGGGATATCCACAACCTAAATCATTCTCCCAAGGTTTCAACAAATCTTATTAATTCACTGCATCTAAATTAGGTTTCAAAGCAAGGAATTTTTACCCCCTTGACAGTTAGGTGAGGCAAATATACATTGCAATAACCATTATTTTTAAGGTCATTCTCTGCTGGACTGAAGAGAGACTCATTTTGCTATTATAGCGCCTACTATCAGTCAGATTAGGGTGTGAGTACCTTTAGTAAAACACTGGCTCAGCCATTTCTAACTTCATGTCCTCCAAGCAGGTTGGGATTTCCAGTCAGGATGAAATCATAGTTCTTAAGGATCCTCATAGCACAGTCCTTCCTATTAGAAGCAAATCCCTCTGTGTTCGGCATAGATATTGAGAAAACGTAAGGATCTCATTTTTATTGTAATGCTGTTGATGGCCCAGTTTTTGTTTGTACCATCTAGAAGTGCTGTCTGGTATGACAGTTGTATCAGTCCCGTTGAACATTTGAAGCAGCGAATTAAATAAATGCTGGTTATTTTTTAAAAAGCATTATTATCCCATATTTGGGAGTAAATTTGCTTGGGAAAATTAACTGAGGTGAGACCTCCAAGCCAGAAATGTATATTGAAGAGGTCAAGTTATCAGAGAGGTTCTTTGAAAAACTACTAATGGTATTTTCTTAGAATAAATTATGCAAAAAAGAAAACACCTGCATTTATGCATAGTATATATAGATCAAAGAATTCTAGCTTTGTTACCAACACAGAATATACTCAGGATATTCTTTGGAAATGGAGGAACTCGTGATTGTGTGAGTTAGCCCTGCATTGGCCATAGAAAATCAAATATTTATTAATAAATCAAACTATAGACTATGCCCGAAAAGTTTGCTATGCCTGAAAAGCTAGCTCCAGCTTGCTGACTCTTTAATGGCTGGATGTCCCTGTTGCTACATAGAAAGCTGCTTCCTCCCCTCCTCTTTTGAATATTCATCTTCTTTCAGATACATGTCAAAAGAGGACTATGACACCCCTGGCCTGCAGCTGTCAGGCCTAACTCATGTGCTTGCCTCCTTTTCCCCTCAAGTGCAACTGGGAATCAATAGTGCATGACAACGCCCTTTGATTTACATTCTTGCTGGCAGAAAGAAAGGTCAAAGGCCAAGTTCTTCGTTTTCATAGAAAACTAATTAGACGACTCCATCGACACTGAATCAATAAAACTGATCAGGTGATTACACAGAGGGAGCCATTAAAATTGCTGTGACCTTTGATCCTAAGTCCCTAACCTGAGAAGGAAGAGGCTTGGTTACATTCCCTAGTGCCTTGGAGGGCAGAACCTGCAAAGTAAAGATGGACTGGTCTGAGTGCTGAGGAAACACGGACTCTGCCTGTCATGGGCTCATATACTACTGCTCTCTTGTATCTATCTCTATTGGCCAAACCATCTACAGGAATGCTGCCATAGGTGTATTGAAAAACAATAGATCGTGGAGGGGGAAAAGAACACAGTCTAAGCAATCATTTGATTCTAAGAACACTGATTCTAAACATGTATGAAGAACACTGATTCAGTATGTTCTTCATACACTTGATAAAGTTTCCAGTCATCCATTTATCATAATTCCCCACATCAGATCTCAAATAGCAATCAACTAAAGTTTGGCAATTATTCATTGGCCTTCAGTGTTTGACTACTTTAAAACTAAATTATTGCTTTTAAAAACCCTATAGTTTTTGCCTGGCTGTACTACATATTATATATTTCTAAAACTAATTTTAAAAAATGTGTACAGGTATGTGGACCTACAACTTTAGTGACCATTTAAATTATGGCACTTCCCCACACTTAACAGCCATTGAAGTATTCCCATGGTCACATGATCAAAATTCGGACACTTGGAAACTGGCATGTATTTATGAATCTCTGGGATCATTTGATGACCTTTTGTGACCCTCTGATAAGCAAAGTCAATGGGGAAGCCAGATTCACTTAACAATTGTGTTACTAACTTAACAACTGCAGTGAGTCAATAATGGTAGCAAGAAAGGTGGTGAAATGGTGCAAAACTCACGGACAGACGTTTTGGCCTCAATTGTGTTTGTAAGTCAAGGACTACTATGTATAAACAGTATCAGTGACCAGTTATTAGCAGTATATATAATATGCTATTTTTCTTGTATACTTGAGATAGGGAATTTGGCTCTCCCATTTCCTGTGGTCCCAGAACCAATATATATCCCATGTACAAATTATCCCTGGTTGTGCAATGAGACAGAGATGAGGTGTCAATATTTGCCAGCTCAAGATTCTCATTTCACACAAAAGCCCTGTAATAATTTCATGGTTTTTTTTTAACTGTTGCCTGATGGGTAGGCTTCATACTAGTCTCTGGTCTCTTCCCACTACCTCTTCCCCTTCTTCAAGAGGACAAGTCGGGAGCTGAAAGAAGAAGTCTGCTTACAAGAACCTGAATAGTGAAAGTGGAATAGTCCCTTTTCTCATAGTTTCTCCTACTGAAGAACTAAGGAAATAGATACTAATCCCTGAATGCTATGTATTTGTAAAATAATACTGTGGGCGCAAATATATTTGAGAATGAAGCAAATATCTATGCAGAAACTGCCAGCCGTTTTGTATTTAAAGAGGCTTTAGAAGGAGGCAGCAGCAATACACCCAAAGAGGAGATTCTGTAGCTGGCAAGGTCACGCCCACACCCTTGCAGCACATAAGAGCCAAGTTCCTTTCCCCCAAACTTTATTCATGTGGCACATTTACAGCAAGGATGGGAGTAACGAGCCAATGAAGAGGTCAGGTTGGGTTCAGCTGGAACATCCACACACCATGCATTATTATTGGAAGGCCCAGTGCCTGTATCGGCTCACACAGCCTGAATGCTGCATGAGCAGAGCCCTCTTGGTGTGGCTCCCAAGTTGATGGCAGCTGGAGCCTATGCCCCTGGGGGTCCATTCAGCAAGGGCCAGGGAAGGATATTCTGCCAGGAAAACACTGAGCTAGCAGGAGAAGAAGAAAATAGGCTGATCTTCTTCCCCCTATACTGACGCAGGGCATTGGGAACTGGAGTAGGCCATATCTCTCAGGCAACACATTGGTTTCAGCCATTGTGAAAAGGGAAATTAGTCAGATTGTAAAGGGCAAAGAACAGAGATTTCAATCATTATGCAGATTGCTACAGTGTATACTGAGGCTGGGAATATAACTCCTTGGCTGGACAAGCAGTATATCGGGCATGTCCATTGCCCGCAATGGACTGCATACTACAGGATGGTCATGTGCAAGCACGAAAAAAAACACTTAAATAGGGTCCCTGACATTCTGAGGATGCACCAACAAGAGACCTGGGTGCAAGAGGTGCTGCACGTCAGTTGAGCATCAACCAGGATGCTCTAGCATGTATAATAGCCCATGCTGAATGAAATCCCAGGGATATAGGTGGCTTTTGGTGGGCATGGAATACAGGCACTTCACCTTGAACAGAAAGAGCCGAGCTTCCTTAATCACATACAGGAGGAACCAGGGATGGGGCTTAGTGTTTATTGAAATCAGAAAGGGAACGAGCAGAAGGCTGCTGCAGAAAGGGGGCTGTCTGGATGCTGCTCAGTCAATATTTAGCTGACACGCAGGAGACACAGTAACAGATTCACACAGGAGAAGAGGGGCTTGACCGCAGCTCTTGAGATAATGTACTCAAAATAAAGAGGGCAGGTGCCCAGAACATAGCACCACGGTCTTGCTACAGGCGCAATTGTGAGCACAGAGAAAGAGGAGAGAGAGAGAGAGAGAGAGAGAAAAGACGCCAATGGGAATCAGAAGCCAACAAAAGGGAAAACAATCTACGTCTCTAACCATGTGGAGCAAGCGCCCTAGGGGGCTGCAGGCTGGACCATGCCGGGCAGGCAGCTGGCCCTAGAGAGGGAGTCACTTCAGGCCTACACAGAGAATCCAGTTCCATATATACAGCCTCTACTGGCAGAACAGCAAAACTGACGGAGTCGTGGGGTTGCTCGTTCCTCTGTCCTCTTTCTGTCATTCGAATGCTCCAGCCCATCGCACCCATGTAGCAGGAGCCGGCCGCATGCAGCCCTGTCCGGCCGGCCCCAGAGATCAAAAGGGCTTGGAGGTCTGCTTGAAGATGAACCCTCTGTGGGCCAGCGTCTTCATGATGTTGGCAATGTTCTTGCAATCATCTAATATCCAGAGAAGAAAACAAAGAGCAAAGTTCAATTGTGAGTAAAAAAGAAACGTGTGTCTACACAATCTTAAGTGTAGTGGCAGAGGCATGTGTAGCTATGCATGCAGAATGCTTCACTGAGAAAAATAGGTTCCATAATATGCCACAATCCATGACCTTACCTACTGTATAAAATTACTCAAGCCTATATGAGCATCTTGCCATTTAAAAACATGAGTATTATGATTACTGATATCCTATCTTTTGCCCTGACATCATAATAGAAAGCAATAATTGAAACACAACTGAAAAGAATAAAACCAGCAATTACTATGATTCAACATTTATACAAAGTATGCAATGAAGCAGGATAAATTCTAATCAAATTTTACAGAGCACATTTTGTCTAACAAGGGAAAATCAAGGAAGTATGCAAACTACTGAAAATGGCACCTCTAAAATCTTCACCTCTACAATGTATATGGACAATCTTGTCCTCTCATTTCTTTCCATTCAATCAGTATTTTAGTACAAGGGAGTGAATTTTGAGCACATGAGAGGAAGATACCGGTAAGTGGCAGTTTAAAAATAGTGAGAGAAAATAAACATTGGCAAAGGCATCCTTGATTTTTGCTTAATTATGCTACTAATATTGGGGGCAGGTATCTGACATTTAAAAAACATTTATAGTCCACCTTTCTTTCAGAAACCCTGAATTCAAAATCTATATACTATTAAAACTGTAATTTCAATTGGGTGAAACAGGACAACAATTTGCAGTCAACATATTTCTAATAGCCTAGCCTAAAAAGAATGCATCTAAAATCTGGGAAGCATTACTCTCATGGAATTCAAATTTGTTGAAGTTGTGATCTGCTGCGCCACTGTGCCCAGCCACAAGTCACATGGTCATCACCGCTAATGCTCCCCACAACTTCCCACAAGGAAACTCAATGGGGAAGCTGGCAGGAAGTCAGAAATTGCTCCTACTTCCACTACCTTTTTGCCCACCCGTGGTCATTCTGTTTCTCTGTTTAGGTAAGGAAATATTTCTGTAACGATGGCTCAGTGGCTCACAGGTTGTCTAATGAGTATATAAAACTGCATCAGTGAAATTATACAGGATCTTCACAAATTTGTTATTATGTCAAACTTTGATATAAGCAGGAAAAAAAACCATCCTTAAAATCTTGACTCGGAATATTTAGGGCAGAGATGGAGAATTGATTTTGCATCAAGTGCCAGTCTTGTAGCAATAACAAACATGACCTGTTTAATCAAGTCCAACAAAAACAGTATTGTCTTTCCTGGCCTACAATCTTTTCAATGTCAAAATTCTCTTTCACTTCGAAAAGAGCAGCTGAGAACTATCCAGTATTGGATGAATTTGACAAGTTAGTAATTTTGCAGTTTCATTCATAAATACAAAATGACCTTATAGAAACCCTTTGGTGGCAGGGAATTGTTCATCCGTCTGACCATTGGCTGTGACTGAAAACTCCAACAACATCCATTTTTCCTCCATCTCTTTTAGAAATAAGAATTTAGGAGGAGATTAATATTTTTGTCCCCTTCTTTTGTGAACAGTATTCACAAGTGCTTGCAGCAATTGTTCAGCTGAACCACAAAATGTAGGCACCAGTAAGCAAAAGGACCTGTTCCTCTTCTTATCCCACAATGAGATGTCTGCTGGTTTGTTGCCTTCTTCTATTGGAGATTATTTTCTTAAGACTAGGAGCATGGAAATAGATCTTATGTTGCTAGATCTCAATTTCAAATATATTTCACCTCTTGACAAGTGGAAGAGCCACTGCTTTAAACTATGCTCACATTGTATTAACTCTTGTTCTGGGTTCAGTTCAAGTGAAACTAATTCCTTTTCAAATTTAGGAAAAAATAATTCTGATTTAATTCCCATTAAATCATTTGATTTAATGGGAATTAAAACATTTGATATACCAGACCTTGGATTAATTGTGTATGTGAAATGCCAGGTGAGGGTACAAGACAGAGTACCTGCTATAAGGCGGATATAGTCTCTGCAATAGAAGCATCTTGGAGAAGGTCTTGTAAGGTAGCATCAGAACGACACCAATGGGACTAGCAATGCCAGAAACAACTGTCTTAGGCAGAACATGCTTGATCCCTTCAGATTCCATGCTCAGTAAAATTCATGCTAACTTCTACGGCAAGTATTTTTTCTTTTAAAAATGTTCAGATGATATAATTATATGATTATCTAATTCATATACATTAGAACAAGTACAAACTGGTGACAGAGGGGAAAAAACTATCAAGGACAAAGATGTCCTTTTCAACTCAGAAATGCTACAAACACAAAATGCCTGGTTTATCTGCCTTAGAGATCCCTTTCCTTCTAAAGGTCAACAGGTAGAGCTAGAAATGTGACTCAGACTTAAGATTTTATAGATCTTAAATTATGAATTCTGTCACAAACGAAGAGCTAAACCAGTTTGAGATAATAGCCACAAGTATTTGTGCTAAGCATACGCAAGTTCAGAACTTTATGGTAGCCCCTGCTAACTGCTTTCCTCACATTTAATAGTGGAAGAATAGTAGCAGTTACAGGGAAAAAAATAGGGCAGAAATATGGACAGATACAGCAAACTAACAGGGAAACAAGACTTGAGCTGATTTGTGTTACCTGGACTAAACGCAAGCAGAGTTTGCTAAAATAGAAGCAAGGCTTAAATTGATTCTTGGTGTCTATATTTCATGTTGAAAATTGGCTTGTAAATCCATGTTTTGATCTATGGTGGCCGTCTCCTTAAGAAAAAGCAAGAGTAAATGTGTAATTTCTCCCTTGACAGCACACAGTGGCGAGGCGATCCTTCTTCCCGCTCCCCTCCGACTTGGGACAGCTCCGCTGCCTCCCATCAGCACTCTTTCTTTCTCGCCCCACGCCTTGATGTCTCCATTTCATTAGTGTGCGCCCATTCATCACGCTGTTACCGTAAGGGTGACTTTGCCCACTTGCATGTGGCAGGCAGGGCCTGGATGACATGGGGTGGCGCTGCCACTCTAAAGGGGGAACGAAGTAGAACACACACACACACACACACACACACCTGCTAGTAAATGGATGTTGTGGCAGAGGGACAGCTGCATCATTACTGATGTGTAAATGATAAAGCAGTGCCTCCACATCCATCTCTTAACTGTAAATCCAGGGAGTGCTTTATAATCAAGCGGCAGCGATAATAATGTGAAATTAGGTCTCTCTATCAAAGGGGGGAGGCCTTTTAATCACGGCTTAAAGGGTGCAAGCGCTGTTTATCATAATTGAACTGTATCCAGGCTAATTGTGGCCATATTTCACTGTCTAGGAGACAGGCACACTGTCTGAAGAATGAACACCAGGGGCCGAATGGAGCAGGAAACTGCTGTCCAACCAATCTTGGCCCCAAAGTGATGGCACTTCCCTATTCAGGGAGGACATCAATAGATATTCAGAACATCTCTATCACTTTCCTTCTGATTAACCTACAGAGTGCTGGTATCACAGCAGAGAAGCAGCAGAAAAGGAAACTGCAATCTTGACCTACAGAATTTTGCAAATGCATATAATTAAACAGTTCTGATTGAGTCTACTGCCATCATCATTTTGTACCCAAAAAAATAGAAACTAAAAAAATAGATGACACAATTATGCAAAATCGGCATTCATATCATATGCTGTACTTAATCTGAAAACAAGTGCAAGACAGAATTATTATAACAATTATAGGAATAGAGATATTCCTATAATTAGTATATCTTGGCCAAATTAATACATCTTGGCTCATTTAGCCCAGAATAGTATGTAGAAGACCCAAGCATTATAACAATGGTAGTAAGGCAAAGTAAGCATTTGGAAATAATAATATTAGAACAAGCATGTATTCTTTTTGTCACAAATATTGTATCTGCCTTAGCCAGAGATTTGGGCAAAGCTAAAATGATTATATCCACACACTTCAATCAAACCAGATATTGCCAAAAAATAGAAGGTATTCCTCTTCTTTAAGGTGAATCTCATTTGACTGGGAAGACTGACTGGTCTTGTATCTCAACTCTACTTCTGCACAGCAGGGCCTAAACAGACTCCAAGCAGGGCACAATCATTTAGCAAATACATTAAATGATTCTTTCTCAATCAGAGACTCATAAGCAAATGTAATACATTTTAAGTGCCACTTAGATAATATGGGTCTAGTGGCCTCACTTTGAGGACGGTCCATAAATGGTCTGTTGGGAAGATTATACAGCAGGGGTATCAAACTCGCAGTGTCACGATGTGACGTGATGTATTGCGACTTCACTAAACGGAGTGGGTGTGGCCAGTGTGTGACGCATCTGGCCTGTGGGCCACAAGTTTGACACCCCTATTATACAGAGAAAGCATTTTGTTTCCTCCTATCACCTCCCCTTCCCCCCCCTTGGCTGAGAATTGGGGCTAAGAATCCTGGTAGATTCTTAGTCCCAATTCTCAACACCTCTGGATGGCTGTAAGTGACTATACAATAACATAATCACATTATATAGCTTTTAATTATTCTGAGTGTCAAACCCTGGTAGCAGTGAACATATATGGGAATCAACTGAGATAATCAATAAATAGATCATATATAAAACACTAAGTTTTCATAGCCAAAAGTTATCAACTGAAACTATACCATTATACATCTCACACTAGTGCGTATTTCCATTAAAATATCCAATCTAAACACATTAATTCATCATGTTTGTTGGTGTTTATAACATTAAATGATTACTTGTATGTGTGAATCGGTCATCGTATATATGATACTACGATGGTAATTTTTAATTTAATCCTCCATCTCTTCAGACATAAATATATCAAGAAAGGCAATTCTCACATTAACTGAGCTTGAGAGGGCACAAATTAACAAGCAGTAACATAATTTACATGGGATTCATGAAACTACTCTGGGTCAGTCAAGATAACAGATTAACAAGAGGCAGTTTTTCTCATGATCTGTAAAGCAATACTCAGTCTAAGACAGTTCCCTCAGCCCATTCCTTGAGAAGAGCAAGGAGTTGGGGCCAGAAATATCACTACCTCAATGTAGCAACCTCCCTCTGAAACCATTTCCCCCCATGGTCAGATAAACCCCCCACTGCCTATCCTTTCCAAAATGGCTTTTAAAAAATCTCCCTTGCAGAGATTTTGGAGAGAAAGAAGTTCAATTGAGGAGCAACCATTGAAATAATTTAGATTTGTCACATATCGTTTTAATGCTTTCTCAATGTAAGCCATTCGGATTCTGACATACATATTTCTGTAATAAATAAATAATCAATTAGTCAATCAATCTAATTTGGGAAGGTGAAAACAGTGGACGGGACAAAATGTCTCTAAATACTAGACATGCTGCACCCATTCCATTGTCCCTCGGTTTTTCTTTCTTTCTCCTTTTTAGCTCTTCATCCACTGAACTGAATAAACATTTTCTTTAAAATCTTTGATTTCCCCATGAGATGGAGCAATTTTCAGCAAAGCTAAATGTTGAAGCTAAAGGCATTTATATAGATGTTTACTGCCTCCCCGCCCCGCCCGCATATCCTCGTGCCAAGAAAGCAAA
>JANHFT010008021.1:1390-29788 GCA_032467955.1 Pseudoxenodon macrops | reverse complement strand
GAAGCTAATGGACCGATCCAGAGCTATAGCATAGTGGGAACTGTGTTTCCTATATATGTGTATTTGTATGTCTTGTAATGTATATTTGTGTATAATAATAATAATAAAAAAAGAAAACAATAGAGTTGGAAGGGACCTTGGAGGTTTTCTAGTCCAACCCCCAGGATGAAAGGGTATCAAATGCAAAGAACCAGGACCACACATTAAGTTCCAGTTCAGAAGGTTTATTGCTGAAGCCTATACACAAAATCTAGTCAATTAATGGTCAGCACTAAAGTCAGTGGAATTCCAGGGTGGTTGGACTTGGAGCATTTGTGGACACTTAATGATTCTAGGCTGAGTCTCTCTTGACTCTGCCCCCATGCACTCCTCTTTTCCTACATCTCGACATCTATAACTGGCTCGGGGTATATGTGTATGATGAAAATATAATAATTGCATTGATGATGAAGGGAATTCAGCAATAATTGGAATGCTACTGGTTTTACTATAAAACGTAGGAAATTTGCCTTCAAACGGCCTAATGTAAATTTACTTCCTGATCAACAGTCTGATAATTGTTTTGATAGAGTTGGATCAGTCTTCTTTTCCATGAACAATCTTTTCTTAAAAATGTATGCCTTGAATTAACTATTTATCCATATAAAGGTCAAGGATGCTGTTCTGTGATTAATTTCACATTTTTAATTGACTTTTTGCAAGGTTGCAAAATGAGTCAAAATTTACCTTGTGTTGATGGGTGTGCGGGGTCATGCAAGCAGAAAAAATATATATTCAGAAATGACAGTCCATTTAGCAAGTCCAGACTTGCCAAGAGGATGGAGTGGACTTCCTAACACTGCACAGATGGCTATTTGAGGAACTTCAGTTATTAGAAATCCTATGTACACTGTACACTGAGAGCACATGCACCAAAGACAAATTCCTTGCGTGTCCAATCACACTTGGCCAATAAAGATTTCTATTCTATTCTATTCTATTCTATTCTATAAATCCTATTATTTTGAAAAGCATTTTATGATTAGTATGTTGTTAATAGTATTTCCAGATTATACTGCAACTGATGTAATACTTTATGTATTTACTTGTTAAATTTATTTGCCACCACTCTCACAATGGGACTATTCTAGCTGGTTTACAATAATAAAAAGGAAGAAAAATGATAGTGTAAACAGAAGTAAAATAATAGAACAATAAAATAAACCATGACAGAAGAACACAATGTGACTAATATATCGATATAAGTTTGTGTTCCTTTGACATTATTTTATTTTTATTTGTAACATTTTATAGCTGATTAGCCAAGTTTGCTACAGGTATTTTTATCATTTTATCCTACATTTTTTACAATGAACATTTGATTGTAGATGGTAGATGCTTTATTGGTCACTGTTCCTGTGAACTGCCCCAGGTGTATAGTTGATTTGACGGTATACAAAAAGAATAAACCAATAAAACATTTAATGAAGGTGTGAAAAAGGAAATGTACCCATATGGGAAAGAGATAATAACACAAAAGATATATTGAGACTATGTTTATGATAAAAAGAATCACTTGACCAGCTGTTCAATGGAGATGGAAATATTTAACTCCTATTTTAGTCCAGTTTTCTCCAATTAAAAAACAAACAAACCATGTGTCCTACCAGGAAACTGTGAAGAACTGGATGAGAGGTTGTTGAGACTTTTTATTTTTGAATTTAAATATCTAGCATCTTGTGAATTGCATTTTGGAGTCACGGAGGAACCAGCTGACAGCCAGGTATCTTATCTTTGAGAGAACCTAGAACAAGGGTCAGCAACCGGCGGCTCTGGAGCCGCATGTGGCTCTTTCATCCCTCTGCTGTGGCTCCCTGTCGCTGGTCGGCGGCACAATTTCGAGAGGAGCTTCCGGTTAGGGGGGAGGGTAGAGGGAAGAATGGTGTGCCAGGAGGAGACTTTATGGCAAGGGTTGGGTTTTCCGGTTGGTTCCACAATTGATAGGGCTTTTGATTAGGACAGGTAGAGGAAAAAGGAAGAGACTCTATGGTGGGGGGAACCGGACTTCCGGTCGGCTCCAGAATTGAATGAGGGGCTTCCAGCTAGGACCTTTGTGCCTCTTTGAGGGTTTAAGGTTGCCAACCCCTGACCTAGAAGGACTGATAGCGTCCCAGGACTACAAAAGAGATCCTATCTCCTATTTTCAAAAAATGAGAAAAGGAAGTTCCAAAAACACTAGAAATGTGTCTCTCTGACATCAGTTCCTCTGGGAAGGCTGCAAGGCAGAGCATAAAGAAATTCACCTTTAACCATCCTGAAAATCATGCAGTAATTTTACTAGAAGTCAGTAGAGATTTCTTATGAATTTTTTTTTTAACCTGATCTCAATTTTGATCACGTAACTTACTTAATAAATTGTAAGAGCAATTTTGACTTAATCAAAGCATTTGACGAAGTACCCCATGACATGTTAATTAGCAATCTAATGACATGACAGTGAAGTGGATCTACAGCTGACTCGAAAATTGTAATCAGAGAAGTTCCTCTTCAAACTGGAGAAAAGGGTGAAGTGGGGTGCCACAGAGTGATTAGTCTCATGCCCTTCCTTTGTCAATATTTTTATTAAGAAGCAGAGGGTGTGCTTACTGAATTTACTCTTAATTGTAAAAGCGGTTTGATTTTCCCTTTGTTTGATATTCCGAAGTACAGTATGTCTGAAATGTTTTAACTTGGATTTATATATCAAGCAGAGGTTACGTCTGAAGGGTCCTTCCAACTCTATGGTTTTATACTTCTGAAGGGTCCTTCCAACTCTATGATTCTATGGCCACAGAATGTAGGAGTTGGAATAAACGATGAAGACCATTCAGCCCAATTTCTCTGCCGAGTGCAGGAAACCATAGTGGCATCCTTGACAGAGGCCCATCCATCCTGTGTTCAAGAACTTTATTAAAGGGAAGGGGAATCCTTCCAAGATAGCATATTCCATCATTGAATAGTTGCTACTGGTTGGGAAATGTTTCCTAATGTCCACCTGAAATTAACCTCCTTATAATTTAAAAACATTTTTTAAATCTTCTGCAACAATTTTGCCTATTTGTGTATGACAATTCTTCTGATGTTGTAAGCAATTATACCTCTCCACAATTTTCTCCTATCCAGGATACTATGTCCAATATTTTCACCTGTTCTACAAGTGTTTTCTTATTAGATGTCCCATTTTGGTTCTCTGGAAATCTTCCATTTTATTAACAACTTTATTAAAGTGGATGTTGAGAACCAGATGAAATATTCTGTCTGACCAATAGGGAGTAGAGAGGAATAGTTAATTTCTAAAATCTATAGTGGTATGAAACATTTAGGAACCTTGGTAAAATTGTAATTCCATTGAATCACTAAATGAACAACATTTGATCAACCTCTACATGATACAAAATTAAGTTCTAGTGTCTACAAATTTGAATGCACGCTTCAACATAAATAGTGCAATTGTTCGGATTCAAAATGATAGAGCAGGTAAATTTGACTATCTTTCTAGTGTGTAATTTACAACACCTCCATTGGGAGAAATTATAGGTTCCAAATCTTCCCTGTAGAGATTAATAGACTTTCTCTTCCTGCTTTTGGATTTTCCCCCACACAAACTGGCAAAACTCTTTCCAGTTCAGAAATGTTAACCTTCTTTGCAATCAGGGCATATTCCAGATCTCCCCGTATATATATTTGCAATATTCAATTCTGGGAACTAAGAAGGCCATCTCAATATCACTACCTTTTTTTCTAGTAAGTACTTCAGATGTATTAAAGCTGAAAAGAAATTGGGTAATTCAGCAAAACAATGAAGGACTTTTACTTGGCTACAATAAAGTTTGGAAGTTGCTTTTTCTCCCTAAGGAGATATTACATACTAATCAAAAGGGTTTCCAAGCTTCTGTAGCTGCTGTGTCCACTGTTTTCTTATTTTGAAACTGTAAACAACTATGCAAAAATAGTAACGGTTTGTAGAAAGATGCAGTGTTTAACGCTGTTCAGGTGGAAGCCATGAAAAATCCTGTTCTTTTAAGGATTCGTGGAAACATACAATTTGAGTAGGGGGTGTCTGAACTTTTGTATACAGAGGCCTGGCATAACAGGTATCAAAATGAGTTTGGGCTTCTAAAATCCTTATCATACAATTAATGCAGAAAACTTTTCAAGGTAAATCTAAAAATTTACCAATGGAAAAATCCTGGTGGTATAAAACACCCCTGGGATCCTGTGTTGGTTGGAGAAAATACTTTGTGGAATTTTGACACAACACCTTCTGCGCTATATAAGCAGCCAGGAAACGCAGTGGGGAAAACATGGCTCCAATGTTGGCTGTGTCTAATCTAGACACAGCGGATGCTCTATTAGGTGTTCAGTGCTGCTCATTCTGATGCTTTTTGGAATCCCTGCAGCATCTGATCTGAAAGTGGATTTAAAAATGGCAAAGCTAATAAGGGTGATATGGAAAAAGACGTTACACTTGGATATACAAATACAATTGGCTGATGTCTTAATAATGAAAAGGGATATACAAAATATAACAAACCAAAAGAGCGATTTGGATAACTTTCTCATACTGGAAACCTGTTTTGTGCAGAGACAAAGAAAAAAATGAAAATAAGCTGTAGGGAATTATTTGAAGGGATTCAAGATTAAATTGTTAGAAATAAAAGGAAGGAATATAAATAAATAAATAAAAGTTTATTTAATCAATATTAAAATAAGTCTTTTTATTTTATGATAACCCCCAATGGGACTTTTACTGATCAGGACTGAACCACAAGTTTTTAACAATCTGTTCATAGATAAGAGATGAGATATGAAACATAGAGATAGTTATATTCTAAGAGAAGGTGATAAGTTGTTAAAATTGTTTTAACTTAATACGATGGGGGAAGTCACTTCTTTATATAGGTAGTCCTTGAATTACAGCTGCAATGGAGACTGCCCATTATGATTTTAAGTCATGATGGTCCTAAAGGGGTTGGTCACATGACCGGCCAGATTTTGTGACCTTTTTTGTGGTGGTTGTTAGGTGAATGCAGCAGCAGTTATGCAAACCAAATGTTTGCTATACAGCAGGTTGAGCCAAACAGAAGTAACTACCGACTTTCAGCAAAACCATTGTAAAATGCAGTGACAGGACAGGAAGATACTGCAAACAGTTGTAAATGCAGCCTTGTGGCCAAGAGACTGAAATGCAGTCATATAACTGCAGCGAGGTGCACAACTGACAGAACTTCAAATCTGAGGCATAAATAGCCATCAACAACTGGCCTCCAGAAGTTGCGAATGCTCCAACACTAGAAGTTTTTAAGATGTTGGATAACCACTTGTCTGAAGTAGGGTTTCCTGCCTAGGCAGGGGGTTGGACTAGAAGACCTCCAAGGTTCCTTCCAACTTTGTTATTCTATTCTATTCTATTCTATTCTATTCTATTCTATTCTATTCTATGATAGGTAGTTTCACTGGAACTGTTTAAAGGATTATCTGTTATTTCTTTATTTTTTGTTTGCTACATTGCTTTTTTATTTTCCCCTATATATTTTCTTTTTTCCTTCACTATTTTTTCTTTGTATTCTTTTTATCTTTCAGGTTTGTGTTACTTACAAAAATATGAATTTCTGCAGCATCAACTGGTAACTGGTTCCTTTTTTGAAGATCAGCAAAGCTACTTGGATTCTGCTTAATAGGCATGTATTTGAAACCAGGGCATGTGGGAAAGAGTCCAGTATGTTACTGGCAGATAACACTGCATTTTGGACAATCGTCTTTGCCCTTAATACAAATATCTAAAGATGTAGGGTTTCTCCCCCCCCCCCTCCATTGCTATGCATTTTCTATTCATAAATCCTGCTGGTTGGCATTTTTGCTGGTGAAGAGCAGTTCTTTAATCTTCAGAGCTTTCCTCCTTTAAAGATTAACTTGCCATAGATTGAGAAATTACAACTGTGCCCAAGACATACTATTTAATCATAATCATGCTTTCTAGCTACATCACGATGTAAAAAGATTGAGTTCAATAAAGTGTTGAAGGCTATGTTGACATGATTCTTATTATTCATTCTTAAAAGCATAATGGTTTTAGTCTTTTAGAATATAGCCAGTGATTTACAACTAATTAATGGCGTACCTGCATATTTTAAAATCCCTTATTTCATCTGTAGGTTGCCTTTTTATCCCTTTTTCCCATTTTTATGTCTATTTACATATCTTCTTTAATGTCTAATACAAACAAAAAAAGAGGCAAGTCAAGGAGCTTAAAAGGGATGAGAACTGCATTTCACGGGATGAATCAATCACTCCAAGCCAAAAAGAAGTTGAGGAAATGTTTTATTTTTTAAATTTAAAATACTTACAACCTTCCCTTCTGGTACATATTTAAGTTGGCTAAGATAATTTTGTAACTTGGCAAAACCAATTGCAGTCACCCAAGATTAAACATGTTGTTGTTAGTTGCGAAGTCGAGTCCGACCCATCGCGACCCCACGGTTAAACACGATTAAACATACATGATACAAACTAAAACACAGCCAAAAAGAAAACATAGTTAAATCACTAATTACAGCTCTTCACATATTTTCTGGAAAAAACACCTTTATTGATATTAGGAAGAGCAAACCTTATTAAGGAACTCTTTGTTAAGAGTTCTTTCCAATCTGCCTTACCTTTGAGACTTTAGTGTTCATTATTTGATTATTATGTATTTAAGAAGAAGATCAAAGGCTTCCATAGTTCAGGATACTCACCTTAAAATCAGAACCCAGAAGAACTTAGTTGATCCACAACACCGGCCCATGAAGAATGAAAATCTTTGGGCCCCGGAGAGTGTGCAGGTGTCAGGTCAGAATATTAGTGGCACACCTGTCAGCAATTGGAAAGTGCACAACTCCATGTATTTCCCTTCCCTGTCTCACAACTCAATCCATATACATCCTTTTAATTTCCAGAGGCATCTTTTTTCTCACAGCTCCTTAAAAAACCCACAACACAGACCATAATTAGCAGGAAAAAAATAACTCTTAGCACGTCTGAATTCTTTCCCCCAGGGGAAAAGGGAAGTTCAGAGCCCGCAGGCTGCGAGCCAAGACGTCAAAGGACCTCGTTATTGCCGCTAAAGGCAAGAATAAATAACGGGGCAATCTTGCAGCTCTCTCCCCCGTTACTACTACACCCTCTTACCTCGCCTAACGGGCCAGGCTAAAAATCCGACCCATTAGTTTGCAGCCAGGTGTTCGGTAGGAAACCTGGCCGATGTGATTTTATAACAGCCCAGGAAAGGATAGGAAAACCCCAGGAAAACGTGGCAACCAATAAGCCCCGCTGGGCCAGGCTTCTTTTGCCCTGTTTCGATTCTCCTCAGCAGCAGCAGAAGCCCCTCGATTCGAGGCTGCAGGGCCACAAAGACAGCGAGGCCTTCAGCCTCCCGCTTCCCCCGAGAGAGAAGGAAGCCTCTTTCTTGCCTTCCGAGCAGGCCAGGCGCCCGCAACCCGGGGGAAAAGGCGAAGGCAGCCCGGCCACCGCTGCTCCTCGCCAAGGCCGGGCCTGCCGCCTGCTAAGCGGGGCTCACTCGCCCCGCCATACCGGAAAGCGGAGGGGCAGCGCGGCGTCTGTCAGGCCTGGGCCGCACCTGCTGGGAAGCCTCCCGCCGCGGCCTCCTTCGGCTCCTTATCCTGACCCCGAGGGCCTAAAGGGCGAGCCAGGCCCCGCTTGCCCCTTCCTCGCCTTCTGACGGGCCGGGAAGGCGCCTCCCCAGGCAGGAAAGCCGCCTCGCCCGGCCCGTCACGCAGGCGCGGCCTCCGCCGCTCCGCCCGCCAAACGCGGCGCTTCCGCGGGCCCTCAGGGAGGCGGCTTGGGTGGCGACGACAGCAGCGGCGGCGGCGGCTCTGTGGCTGCTTGGCGGCGGAGATCTCGCGGTGCTGGCGGGCGGCCCGGGCTGCCTTCAGACGCCGCCTCCTTTTGGTGTCGGGGTCGGGGCTGTGCGCAGTGGAGCGGGCGGGGAGGCGCGCCGGCGGCAGCAGCAGCAGCAGCAGCAGCGGAGGAGGAGGAGGAGGAAGAGCCGGAGCCGCAGCGGCCGGAGGCGGGAAGGAGGAGCGCGCCGGTCTGCCTTCGCCAGCGCCGCCGGAGCCTCGCCCAGTCCGATGTGCCTCCTGCGGCGGCGGCGCTGGTGCTGCTGCTGCTGCTGAGCCAGGCGACGTGCCGGCCGAGCCTTTCCGCCTCCCGCAGTCCGAACATGGCCACCCCGGCAACCTGCACCCGCTTCACCGACGAATATCAGCTCTACGAGGAGCTCGGCAAGTACGTCGCCCGCCCCGTCCTGTCCTTGCGGCGCCTTCCGGGGCCCTGGAGCCCTCGCGGGTCGCCCTCGCCTCGGCCTCCCGGATGGGGTCGCTCCCCAGGCTTGGCACCGCCGCTCGCTCAGCCGCCCCCGGGCACTGCGGTCTTTCCGCAACTCTCCCCGGGCAGCCGCCTCGGTCGCCCGCCCGCCCGCCCGCCCGCCCTGCGCAGGAGCAGCGCTGCCCGCTCCTCCGTAGTTGCTCAAGGCAGCTGCAACTTCTGCGGCCCGCGGGGGCGGAAGGGGCTGCGCAGCGGCGAGGCAGCCGGAGGGGCCCCCGCGGAACCCGGGCCCGGGGAGCTGCTGCGGCACCGGCGGCCGCTCTGGGGACCTCGTGGCCGGGGAGCCAATCTCGGCGCTCCCGCTGGGAAGGCCGGCCTCACCTGTCTAACTTCCAGCCCTCCCCTCCCCTCCCCTCCCTCCGGTCTCCCTTCTGCATTACGGCAAGGAGCGTCGCTGGGCTCCTCGTCCATCGCGGTGGGCTCCCTGCCTGCCTCCCCTCGCCCCGGCCTCCCCCTGCGCCGCTTCTGCCTTTTTCTCCCAGGTGCCCCCCGGAGGCGAAGGAGCGGCATCTGGGCAGGGAGGCGGCCAGGGGGACCCCCGGGTGCGTCTTCCTTTTGCACCAGTCTCTCCGCATCCCTCCCGCCCCATCTTGCGCCTCGGGGCGATCCTGCTGAACTTTTGGGCAGGAATGGAAGCCGGTGGGGAAAACACGTCTCTCTCTCTCTCTCTCCCAGGGCTGGAATTGGGCAGGGAGGAGCAGCTGGGTCCCCCATTCTAGAAAGGGTCTGGCTGGGGAATTCTGGGAGTTGAAGTCCGCCAGGCTTAAAGTTGCTGGCTGGGGAATTCTGGGAGTTGAAGTCCGCCAGGCTTAAAAGTGGCCAAGGTTGGAGAGCCCTGCCTTAGATAGAGGCATTTCAGTGCCCCCAAGCAAACAGCCAAGGCTGGAACTGAGCCCTTTGCAGTCCTTTGCCTTGCAATGCCCACAGCTGACTTTACAACTTAATTCTGCTCTGCAATAACAATTCTAGCAGTATTGGAACTTTTCCATACTGGTGTCTGAGATTCTCTCTTTCTCTCCACCTCCCCCCCCCCAAAAGTGGAGGCAGAGGATATCTTCTGCCACCCACACCAAACTTCAAAGCGACTCCTCCAAGGGGAAGGTGGTGGTGGGAGGCATTTTCTTTGGCTTTTTGGGCTGTCCCCTATTTCAGGGTGCTGCCCTTGCTTTCTAAGCACCAGACAAGATGGGGATCCGGTTTTCCCTCTGGGAGAAATGGAGGCTTCCAAAAGACTTTGTCCACACTCTTACTACTTTTGAGGAGGGTGGTTTGTGCTTGTCTGTCTTAGGACCGGGGCTTCCCTTGCTAAATTTGGATTGGCCGTGTTATAAAAGGCCACCATGAAATACATATCGAGGCTCTTCCCATTAGAGTAACGGTATTTCACCTCTGCAGATGGGGGCTAGAAAGCTGGAGTAGGAGTGACCATTTGAGATTTCCCCGTCCATTTGCTCTGCTGCTTTGGAAGGTTTGCTGCTGAGCTACCCCAATGTATTTGGGGGGGCCTCTGTTGAAGAAAATGAGTAATGGATTACAGTGAGCTCATGTGGGGCTGTGTTCATGGTTAATCAAATTAGCAATAGTCACAGAACACACTGAACCGTGAAATAACCACATTAGTTTAGTTTGTATAATCCATTCAGCCACAAACTACCTTTCAGCTGCAATCCCGGTTTCTGTGTCCAATGCGATAGTGGGAGGTCAGGCTGGAATCCAAGAGTAAATTAAGTTAACAAACCTCAAAATTGTCACTTTTTTTTTTAACCCATGCTGGCTGCTTTCCAGACCATCTGATTTCTTGGAAGCTCCTTCTCCTACTCCAATAATTTTTCAGTTTTTACTTCTATAACCAACTGAGCATATGGGTTCTTTAATTAAATACATTGACAGATTTAATCCTTCATTCTTGATTCAGTTTCACGGGATCAGCCTTTCCGTATTTCTTCTAGGGGTGCTTTCTCAGTGGTACGGAGATGCGTGAAAAAAACCTCATCTCAAGAATTTGCTGCAAAGATCATCAATACCAAGAAGCTGTCAGCAAGAGGTAAGTATCCGAGCATTTGGTTTTAATCAAATTCCTATACAAGATAATGTTGGAGAATTGATTGCAAGACTCTTAATTGATACAGTGCGGCAAATGTCATCATTGATCTTGGAATCTGTGTTTCTTTTGGCTTTGATTTTGGAATATGCTGCCTTCAAGCTGGATAGTTAGGATGGATTCCTTTCTTACCAGATACTAAAGCCTGGAACATCGTGAACCAATGCTTAATAGTGAGCATCGGATTAACCACCTACCTAATAACTCACTCAAACTATTAGGGAGTTGGCGTTATACTTTCAGAAGTATAGAGTGCACTATGTCTCTGTATTTGGACTGATTCCTTTTAAACTCACAGGGGCTTAGTTCTAAATAACTTTGCTTTAGATGGAGCTGCATTGAAATTGGCCCAAAAGATTACATCAGGCTTCTCCAATTGAGGTGTATTTTATTTCACATTTTGAAGCCTAGAAGAATGTTGGAATCAGAAAGAGAAGCGATTGTTAGAGGACCCTTAAGCTGATGGTATTAGAAATAATAATGTTTTTGTTTTCAGTGTTGCAATTTGGATCTTGATTTTGTGACTATTATTTAGTATAGTGATGCATTTTTCTGGCCCGGGAATTTGACATCTGAAAAAATCGGCTGTGGAATTTATGAAGAACAAAAAGAGTCAATAATAAAGTCAAAGTTTTCTTTTCAGGGATGTTATTCTTTGCATGGACTTAGCTATAGATTACTAACACACAGCATCACCTCCACATTACTTGCATATATGTGTGAAATGGTACTCATATGATGCTTAAAATGATGTATATTCCATGATGTTTGCCTACTCATCCAAGACCTCTGTTCATACTTGAAGAAGCCCATAATAGCATGTCACCATGCTTTTCTACTGTTTTGAGTAGCTTGCAGTGGCATGAAATGTGTAATAATACAATTCAAGTACAAGCATTTACTTATTCAGTGGCTTCAGTAGCAAATGTTTACTTAATTCGGCGTAATTAACCAGTATGTATAATGATATTTTCATTGAAGGCAGGGTATTGATTTAATCCTAATCAATGTGATATTTCTTTACTCATTTTCCAATTATCTTACCTGTTTTCAGGTTTCAGTGCATCTAGCTGATGGTATGCAGTACTTGAATTAAAGAGTTGTCTTTGTTGCAATATTAATGTTATTGTTTTTTCTTGTAATTCCTCCATGACTTCTATAATTGCATCTTCAGTTCAGCCTCCTCTTGATTTCCTCCCCCCTCCTTTTTAGCAACTTCAACACTAACAGCCTCAGCCTGTTAGGCAACAACAGTGACTTAAGAGCTCCCAACCAGGAAATTCCTTGTTCGTACATACGTTCGCCATGAGTTTGAGAAAGGCTTCTCAACATGGGGAGGAGAGTAAGGTTCCACAAATGCTTTTTCAACCATTGCAAATGGCGGAAAATCAAAGACCTAAACAGGTGCAGAGTTGGTAGAGAAAACTCTTCCCTCCATTTCCTTCTACAAAATATAGATTATGATTGTTTTTATTTACCACATTTGTGTCTTTCTGTCCCTGCAGTCCCTGATTTCTTTTCATGGCAATCCTATTATATAAGGAAGACGTTAGTTGTCCTAACAATTACCTTAATATCTCGGTGGAAATTAGAATTTCCCAGTATCCCTTGTAAGTGTTGCATCGATCTGGTTTTTGGGTTTTTCAATGGAAGAACTATAAAGCAATAATTAGGGCAGGTAATACTGTGCTGCAGTTTTGGTTTCTCTGACATACCCCAGTCAGGGAGGTTTATCAGGTGGGAGAAAGGATAATGGGTTACAAAAAAATAGTGCACCAAACTTCATTAAAAAGAGTACATACTTTTATTCAAATACATGACAAATGTATGCAGCTTTGGGAGAATAATTTCAAAGGAAAAAATTGATATATTTGGTCATAGATTATGATGTAAGAAATGAGGTGTAGGTTTGTTTGTTTGTTTGTTTGTTTATGGAATTAATAGTAAAAATAAAACAATTGGACTAAAGGGTCCTTGTCTGTAAAGCATGTTGGTTCATTATTGACTTATTGTAAGATGGAACAGTCAGAAAACAAGGTCTCAGTGTCTACAAATTGGCAGGTGTTCTGGCAAAGTCAAAACAAATATTAGTGGTGCCAGGAATCATGGAGAGTTGTTTTTTGGTGATAATAGCAGATATTGCCTTATTTTTTTGTAATAATGTAATACATGACATCTCAAAGCTATCCAGAGCTTAGGAGCAGTTATAAGGCAGAAAATATAAAGGAGTGATTGGTCTAAATAGCATATAAGTTGATTCCTGATTACAAATATACCATAAAAGATGGAAGGGGAAGATCACTTTTTATCTCTTCCAGGAAAACCGTGGGTCAGGTTGCACATCTCTCTTAAGGAAAACTGTATATTCAGCATGAATCCCTATTGCTGTTGGCTCTGCTGTCATTTTCCTCCTGTTGGTCTCAGATTATTGGTTGCTCTGTTGTGTGGGAAAATGTGTCTGAAGTTGGGCTTTGCTTCGGCCATATGTTGTGTGCAACAAGATTGCCATACAAATCTGTTCCTTGTGAATCACCACTATGTGGAGATGGCAAAATAAACCACAGTACACACTACAGAGTGGTGATGGTGCAGATGGTGATAAGGGCGTGAAAATTACAAGAAACAAAATCTGTCAGTTGTCATGATGTCTAAATCATGGAACAAGCGTTTAAGGGCCCAGACGACTATTGAGCTGCAATAAAAGATGAACCATTGTCATTAGCCAAGGAAATAACCGGCAGTTAGTTAGTCTAGCTGATTTCAGGCTTGATTGTCTAAATCAGGGGGGCTCCAACCTTGGCAACTTTAAGCCTGGAGGACTTCAACTCCCAGAATTCCCCAGCCAGCAAAGCTGACTGAAGTCCTCCAGGCTTAAAGTTGCCAAAGTTGGAGACCCCTATTCTAAATAACATCAGTGATAAACGATCATGCATGTGCTAACGATGGTGGGTCAATTCATTTCAGCATTTTTGAGACTCGTGTGAAGAAGGGTGGAGTCCTGAGCATTACCTATGGAATAGAAGAGCAAAATAGGCAAGTACATAAGAGTCAGAAAACACCCACAGGAACCCTTTGGGTCTCTGTATATCAAGAGCCTCTGCTGGAAAAAAAGGAATCTGGCAGAGGCTGTAGGATCAGATATAGCTCCGGGTGACCTAAGAGGTGTTTAGTTTCTCTGGTGCTCCAGAGCAGCAATGTGAGTCAAGACTATGACTAAACACTCGGCTCAGAAAGCATTGGAGCCACAGTAGCGCCAGCTGCAAAGTGGCAGCGAGATCTCGCCTCCCCATCTCTTTCTTTACAAATTCAGGCTGCTTGTAAGAAAAGCTTGTGGTGCAGTGTTTCCTCTGGCAAGCACGCGTCGGCCTTGATCATTACGGCTTCCTTTCAAATATCAGCTTTTGTTTTGTTTTGTACTATTTCAGTGCTCTCTTGAGTCACGTGTTTTAGCGTACGCTTACGTTCTTTCCTTTAACGTGCGTTGGCCCTCTTATCTGTGAAGTAAAACTGGTTTAGAGCGGGGCAGCTTCTTAGTGCATGCTTCTGTGGGAGCCAAGATTCCTGATGCTGACAGAGACACTGAAAAGAGAAGTGAACGTTTGCTTCATTACCCGAGTGGCCGTTGTAATCTTCCTTTGTTCTTTGCTCTCACTAGCCTGAGGTTAGCAGAAGCAAGGCTGGAGAACTGCGATCTGCAGTAAGGAAGGCGGTGGATTAGTGGAAGGCCTTGGTCTGCAACCGTCTTCCCTTCTTCCTCTTCTCTCGAATCTCTCCCGCAACACAGGACGTAGACTCTGGACTTGACTCGGGTGCAGATAATAACGCCTGGCATTGCAAAGCGTCTCACCCTGCTAAACCTTGACGTGGATTTAGAATAGTAGCTGTCATGGCTGCGACTTCAGTCCCAGAATTGATTTCATAACTGGGAAATAGGCGTTGAATTTGTTTCTGGCATCACTTTAGGAGAGTAAGGGCAGGCTACTCAACTCTTCCTGAAATGTTTGTCTGCTGTGGTAGCTTTTCACTTCGTGCTGAAGTCACATGAGTTTCCTTCGCTCTCTCTGAGAGTCGCTTCTTTCTGTAAAAAGTATTAATAGAATATTTTCAGAGTGGATGAAATAATATACACGGAACCTTTTTCATCAAGCTTGCTTGCCTAGCAAGGAACAGAGGTAATCCCTGGGCCACAGGCCATACCTGACGCCTCGCCTGCCATGCCAAGATAATGTTCTGCTAAAATTGATGAGAAAATAGATGAAGTTCAGTGGGGTTTTTTTTTTCTTCCCTTCTCCTCCAAAATAATGCTAGGAGGCCTTTGGGAGGGAAGATGCCTTCCATCCATTCCCATTCCCAAATTTGGCTGAAACCAAGCTGCTGAAATTTCTGAACAGTGATGCAGCTTTTACCCATTTTGGGAGTGAGGAATAAGTGGGGCCAGCTCTCATCCCTCCAGCAAAGCTTCTGCTTCCTTTCCCATATTTAGGCCAGCAAAAGAGGCAAGAAAAACATTCGCCTCCTCCATTCTTGTTATAACACTGATGATCTCTGGTGGTCCAGCAGCAGGTCTAAGGTGCACAGAAGAGAGCAAATAGGAAAAGGGTAAACCAGAACGGTAGAGCGAGAAGAACCATTTGAATTCCTGTAGGTAAAGAACGAGTAAAAAAAAAGAGAAGAAAAAAGTGGAATCAGGCAGAGGGTGGAATGGTCAGATGTTGCTACGGGAGACCTGAGAAGTGTGCAGTTTTTGCAGGGCTCTGGAGTAGCAATGTAAGTCAAGACTCTGGCTAAATACAGGTAGTCCTCGACTTACAACCAGTTGTTTAATGATTGTTAGACGTTACAATGGCACTGAAAAATGTGATTTATGACTTTCCCCCCCAAATTTACAACTGCTGCAGCATCCCTATGGTCATGTGATTAAAATCCAGAGGGTTGGCAACTGACTCACATTGATGACTTTTGCGACCTTCTGACAAGCAAAGTCAATGGGGGAGCTAGATTTACTTAACATCCGTGTCACTAATTTAACAACTGCAGTGATTCACTCAATAGCTGTGGCAGGAATGGTTGTAAAACGGGGTAAAACTCACTTAGCAACTATCGCACTTAGCAACATAAATTTTGGGCTCAAATGTGGTTGCAGGTCAAGGACTACCTACACCGGGTAAGCGGTTGAGCACTCCTAGCTCAGCAGAGATGGCGTTGGAAGCAACGAGATGTTATTCCAGTTGAAAGTTAATGGCACAACTGGGCCATTGATTGCTTCCCTTCCTTTACTGGGTATTCAGGCCGTTCCATTTTCTTTTTCCTTTTTGCCTGGAAGTGAACCACTTTTAATAGTGATTTCTCAGCCTTAAGCCTGGAGGCACTACTTCCTTGCTTGGTCATATTGCAATTAAACATCCTGTTCTTCGTGTAATTAAATATGGGCCATTGAGAAACTAATTTGCATTAAGGTTGTGACTTGCTGTAATGTTTATGTCTCACTAAACAGTCAAGAAAGTCTTTTCCCTTTCTCTGCATTGGATAAGGGAGCCCCGGAGAAAACTGTGGTGAAATGACGTGAATGACCCCATATCACCCAACCAAATAAATCTAATTTATTTATAGCATTTTTATCCTGCCCTCCAAACAAAAGCTCCCCAAGTGGCTTACGTATAAATCAATGAAAAAAGCATTCTATGTTGCAGCCTTCCAAACAAAAGAGATAATCCAGAAAGGAAAAAAGAATATGGAAAAAGGTGAGATAACGACCTCTTTCCCCTCCCCCATTCCTGGGCTTAAACAAGAGCTGTGCTGAAGGTCCAGAAATGGTGCTGATGCAGTTGGGTCTTTTAGCAACCACCTTATTTCCTCATTAGGGTCTAATTTGGCTTGATAAAATGACAGTTGTTTCAGTTTACAGGGCTGGAGAGCATTTGTGGGGTTGGAATTACCGATCATCCTTCTGAAGGAGATGCTGGAACTCATCCAGTGACATTGTGATATCAGTGGAATAATAATAGTAGGACCCAAAGTTGCTTTTGGACCCAAACGTTCAAAAGGGAACTGGACTTCCTTGGCTTTTTTTCTTTGAAAATGTTTTGCTTCTCACCCAAGAAGCTTCAGAAGAAAAACGAAATGTTTTAGAAGAAAAAAGCAAAGTCTAATTGCCTTTTAGAAAATCTCCTTTGGGACAACGGTGACCTGGGTGATTGAGAATCTCCATAGACGACATGTTAGGAGTACCCTGGTAATTTTTTAGCTTAGTTTTATACGGATGAGAGTTGGGAGACAAAATGCTGGTATCAGGTCTTCACCCTGAAAAACCATCTCAAAACAGACCAGTATCAATGTTGGCATCATATTGCCCAAATTCAGCCAGTCTTGGAGTGCAGCGAGTGTGATGTGGGTTGAGCAATCTTGCTTTGAAAACTATTTTTAAGTGAGGTATGGAGTGTTTCTGCTACCTAATCAAAATTGCTTCCTCCCATTCTCCCTAAGAGTACATGGGCTATGAAGTTTTAGATCCCAGGCACAGTTACAAGGCAGTCTGGCTAGGAATGAAAATTAGAATTAAGGTGTTGATTTGAAATTGGCTAAAAGAAAAAACAACAACAACCAAGTATGTGAAAGTGAACAAAACGATTAACTACAGTTAACATCAAATAATATCTGAGTGCAGATGGGTAAAAGAGCTTCAGGAAATGGGTAACTGAGTAGAAGGAATCAAATTTAACTTGGGAAGTCAGCAGATGGTTTTTGAATCTCCGACTGGATTGTTTTGATTTAATGTACAAATTAGCTGTAGAGCTAACTATCACAAGTCTTCGTGCTGAAAATAATTTGTGATTCATCTTGCAAGTGTTTGAAATTGACACAGATATAATATTGGAGTTTAAAAGGGCAGGATTGACAAGTACTAGTCTGTTAAAACTTTATTGAATAACAAAACAAATATAGAACTAGCCAAGCAACAATATTCAAGTAATAACATTTGCTAATATGCTTTTGTTAGACAGGGCTTTCTTTTTCCCTTTCGCTTATGTGCAATTCTTAGATGCTTCCTGGACAAGTCCCTGGAGTTTTCTTGGTTTTTTCAGAAGTAATTTGCCATTGCCTCCTCCCTAGGGTTGAGAAAAATAGACTGGCCCAAGATCACCCAGCTGGCTTTGTGCTTAAAGCGGGACTAGAATTCATGGTCTCCCAGTTTCTACTCCTGTGCCCTAAGCACTACACCAAAGTGGCTCTCAAATTTCAGTTTTGGGATCATGTTTTAAACCTTTTTATACTGAATAATCTGTTAGTTTCCCAGAATTTCCAGTCAAGAAGCAAAGTTCTAGTAATAAAAAACTGGCTGTGTTGAACTGATATTTTTCCCCTTTAGTTTTTCCTGAAAGTCTAACAATTTGTTTTGTGGAATCTGCAGAATACAATTTGAAAAAACAAACCAACCTAATTCATTTATCTGATAACTGAAATGGAGCTCAAATGTCTTCATTTGTGAAGAAATCTGGATATATCTGCAACACCAACACGCTTTCCTAGAGGAATATGTGGTGCCTTTCTGGAGTATCAACCCCTAGAAAGCTAGTTAGCTTTAATATCTGGTTAAAGTTTTCCAGAAAATGTGAATTTGTCCTGAAAACATAGAGAAAAAGGCATGAGATGCAGACTGATTGTAGGAAGCATAAAACATTGAAATAGTAGGGACGTGTCTTGCCAATTAGAAGATGGCTGTCGGTGTTTGATAAAGTGAAAGAAAAATGCACAGTGACAAAGGCCATAATTTGAGTTTAGGCCCTTCTAGTTCAAACCTTGTCTCATTTATAAATTCACTGATGCAGTTCGGATATGCATTAGAATTATGCAGCTAGTATCTTTTTCTGTAGGGAAAATAGCTTTCATTTCTGGAGGTGAACTGCCTCGTAATATTCGTAACATAATGGATTCGTACAACTTCTGTTTATATTAAAGGGTTTTAAAATGGCATTGTTTTTAGAAATTTATATATGATATAAATGGAGATAAATTTAAGCACAAAAATACATAATAATTCTCAAGAAATGGAAACAATAGAGAATAGAATAGAATGAATGAGCTGGAAGGGACCCTGGAGGTCTTCTAGTCCAGCCCCCTGCTCAAGCAGGAGAACCTATACCATTTCAGATAGAGAATCGTTTGTGTTCTTAGTCATACTAATGTGACTGTAGGCCTTGTTTTCAGGAAATGTCTGGAAGGGAGTCTTGGATTGAGTTAACTTTGTGGCTAAATAGATGAGGATTCACTCCAGGACAGAAGAATCTCTCTTCATTCTTGTGCAAACTCTAATGCCATAATTGCTGCATTATATAAGGAATCTAAAATCTCGGATGGATCTTGGCCTACCAGTGAACTGATGCACTTTGCCAAAATGGCTGATATTGAAACCAGAAAACCAGCCTCTTTGATGTATGCTTGGATTAAACAGTCTTACTCACCACAAATCTGATGCACAGTGTGGACTTCCGGCCATGGGGTCCGTATGGGGAGCTGGCATGACCAGGAGTTCTGTAAGTTAACTTCCACATTTCTGGTGGCCTTTTTGGCTGATGAGGACTGACCTGCTGCCTTTCACATGGGTAACAATGCCCCTGCTAGTCACCAGTCTAATTTAAAGTCAACAACGTTCGTCTCAAGTGATGCCCTGTACGATTGAGCGGCAACTTTTGCCGCTAACCAATTTTATTCAAAGACTGAGGCTTTCATGAGCTTTATCACTTTATCCAATGAAGCTGCAGTTTGCTATGTGCCTCCAGAGAAGTGAGCTACAGCTGACAAAAACGTATGTCTTTTATTAACACTTGTTATTCAGAAAAGATACCACCGGACTCCTGATGTTTTGTCTCTCCTGGAACAAATAGATTATCCTACTGAGAGATGCCTATTATTCCAACATCATTACACTCAGCAGTTGGTCTGCAATAGTTTCATGGAGTGAATGTTCAACTCCTGTTCTTCTAAGTTTTTTGCTGGGGTGGTTTTTGAGCTAAACCTGGTTTGATCTGGATGTAGATCCAGCTTCTTCCCCCCCCCCCCAACTCTCATCAGTATTGCTTCTGTGGGATTTAATGGGAAATCCCATGTGCTGAGGATGATGGGCATTCTGGAATCTGTATTCACTTTCCTTGCTACTTCCAAGTTCCTTTCCTCCAGCTGACATGTTTAGATTCTTTCAGGAAAAACTGACAAGCCTTTAGATCATTTTTATTCCTGAGTAAACTCTGCCCTCCCCTCAGGCATTCTGAGGAAATAAAAATAGAGGGGAGCTATGCCTCAGTGCTTTGTTTGGAAATGTGCCATCCCAATTTTTTTGTGCGACTGGCCATGCCAGTTACGGCAGACATTTTGTGGCTAGAGTTTAGACTAATCTCCCATGGCAACCATGTTGTGAAGTAGCCACGCAAGAGCCTCTGAAGGATGCTACGTTCTTGAGCCACACACTGGAGTTGTGGATTGCCTTGAGGTGGGAAAGAGAGACTGTGTGTGGAGAATGCAACAACATTTTTGGTGCTATAGAGGAGTGTTATTTTGGTTTGTAGTACAGAATGAAAACTTCCAGAAAATATTCCAGGACCAGAAGATGACAAATGCCAGGCCATTCTTTAATCGCCACTCCTTCGCCCCTATTCCATTTTTACCATATTTAGCACCCAAGTAAATGAAAGCAATGACAGAATTGGTAGGGGTCCTAGAGGTCATCTGGTCTATCTTGCTGAGAGCAGTATTGGTTAAAACATCTCTGACGTTCGCCCAGCCTCCATCTGAAAATCTCTCACAAAGGAGAATTCAACACTTTATGTGGTCGCCTGTTCTACTCCCTGGCAACTTAAATTATGTTTACTTGATTTATATAGCTGCTCATCTTACTTGTATGTAACTCTAAGGGGCTTACGGTAAAGCACATAACACAAAATGAATGATACAAAACAAAAGTAAAACAAGAATAACAGCAAGGCACAATCTAAACTATCTTCCACATCGCAGGAGATGGGCTCTAACCTACGCCTGGGTCCTCAGAGTTGAGCACAAAGGCCTTAGGAAAAGCCAACTGGGCCAGCCTAATCGCAGCAGAAATGATACTCTAAAGGGTGGATGCTAAGGCAGAAACTCCTGGGCTCTACCAGCCAATACTCCTTAGCTGCCAAAATATGCCCTCCCAGCCAATTTGGGAGAGGCGTTCCTGTAATTTACCTAGTCTTAAGCCATGAGGGGCTTTAAAGGTGAATTGCAGCTGGAAGCACACCAGATGTCAGTGCAACTCACAAAACAGTGGTGTCATAAGTGCTGAGTAATTGGCACCAGTAACAAAGTGCTTGGCCTGTTGCATTTTGCACCAGTTGAAACTTCCAAATAGTCTTCAAGTACAGCACCACAGAAAGTGTATTGCAGCAGTCCAGTGGTGGGATTCAATTTTTTTTAAACTATCGGTTCTGTGGGCGTGGCTTGGTGGGCGAGGCAGGGGGAGGTTACTGCAAAGTCCCCATTTCCTCCCCATCAGCTGGGACTCAGGAGGCAGAGAATAGATGGGGGCGGAGCAAATCAGAGGTGGTATTTACTAGTTCTCCGAACTACTCAAACTTTCCACTACAGGTCCAGTCTGGAGGTCACAAGTTCACAAGTGGCTGTGAGCAGTGCCCCCATAACTGATGCATATCCCTAAACTCTGGGAAAGTCCTCTTAGCCATGATTGCCACCTGTTGTTTGAGCCCCCAGTCAGTCTGGGCAATGCCATCCCATCCAGAACCAAAGATGGAAGAACCCAGGAGGTTCAAAAACCCAGAGCCCCCCGAGTCTTCCTTGAGTTGAGCAGAAGCCTGTTGTGCCCCATCCAGGCTGCCACAGCTTCCAGGTGCTTAGATGCTTAGATGAAACGTGGCATGGCGATACAAAGCTGGGTATAATCATCGCATATTGAATATAGCTCACTCCAAGCTGTTGGATGACCTCATCCAGTGGCTTCATGTAGATGCTAAATAGCTGGGGAGAGATTACCAAACCCTGAGGAACTCCACAAGCGAGGGGTCACTAGGTGGATCTCTCCCCTCTCTTGACATTGACTGGAACAAATCCTGGAGGAAGGAGGAGAACCAGCACCGCATCATGCTGCCCACTCTCAACTCTTGGAGTAGGTCAAGAAGGCACCACAATTGATGGTACTGAAAACTATTGAGAGGTCAAGAAGAGCAAAGAAATATTTAAAAAATCGAGAAGTGGCGGATGCACTACCTAATCCTGCTCCTGCCAGAGTTAATCCAAACATGCTAAGATCAATGCTATCTTAGTCCCTGAACTCTGGTTGAAAGGGGTCCAGATAATCCCTTTTTCCAGAGTCCTCTGAAGTTGCAATGCAATCTAGGAAGGAAAAGTTAGAAAGTGATCAAAAATTATCTGGAATGATGTGGTGTAGTGATGGCCTCTTGAGGAGGGGGTGAATCACTGCCTGCTTAAGGGGTCTGTGACAATTTTCCGCGGCCAGCTCGCCACAGCCAACTTGCCATGGCCAACTCGCTGCAGGAAAACTCGCCATGGCTGTCTCACAACAGGACATCTCGCTGCGGGACAAGAGATATACTAAGATCAAAGAAATGGTGGAATAGAATCATTAAAGAAAGGATGCAAAAGGGGGCACAGAATGAAATACGGATGAGAAAAATTAAAATATTTTGTTAATGAAATAGAATTGTTAAATTGTCCCATCGCGAGTTGTTCCTTGGCAAGTTGGCCTCAGCAAATTGGTTGTGGGGAAGATGTCCCACTCCCCTGCTTAAGAGGCAGCAGAACTATCCCTTCTATTAAAGAGGAATTCACCATCGCCAGAACCAACCACACAATTCTTTCCAGGAGGCCTTAATCAGCAAGAAGATCCTAATATCTAACCTGGACCTCCACGTAATTTGAAGCCACAGATCCTGATCTTGTCCCCTGGGACAGTAAGCTCGCTCCTTTTGTGCTCCTTCTGATCCTTGAGGACTGCCATGCCATCTTTTCTGTAGGCTAAACATACCTTGGTCCTTTAACTATAGGGCCTATTTCTTTGAGGACCAACCACCAGGTATGGTTGGCAGGTTCATGCCAAATGCAAGATTGATGGATTACAAGTGACTTTATGCTGTTTCAATTAGTTGGTTTTAAGCGAGTTTATAAAGCAAATAATACAGCATCAAAATGCAAAAAAAAAACACAACACAATCAAATTATATACCAAAAGAAATTTATAGTATTTACCAATTCACCTTCATTCATCCCAGGACCATCCCACTACTCACTACTTAGCTAGGTCTGCAGAAACCTTCTAACTAGCAAGAATGAAGGTGTGGTCCTGGTAGAAAGACATTCTAGAGGAGGAGTTCTGCTGGGGAGGCTCCCTTCTAGTTCTCCTCTTGCTCTGTTCAAGACCCACTGGGCAGATTCTTTTTGGAGTAAGCAGTCTTGCAGATAATGGCTCCAAAATGATGTAGACTGTCTAACCAGCACTATGAATTGCATCTGGGAACTGCAAACGGAGTGCTCTTCACAGTACTGGTGTTCTGTGGCAAGTATCCCATTGCTTATGCTACTGTGCAGATTATTCCAGATGATGCTCAAGAACAGTGTAGAGTGAAATACAGAACTCCAGAAAGTGTCGAGAGCATGGACACCTATTACCAGCCCCTCCTGTTCCAACCATACCTGCCATACCTCTGGGCTACAGTTTTCTTACTACTGTTCCAGCAGGAGATGAGAGTCCAGGAGGACCTCCCCGTTGCCCAGCATCTCCTCTTGGGGGAGCAGAGCCCATTGAGAGTTAAAGTGGATCTTCTCCTGGTGTTAGCTGAGTTTTGAATTAGGCTCCATTTGGCCTCGGCTGTCTTAGTTTTCCCCAACCAGGCCCTGGCATCCTCCAGGCACAAAGGATTTCATTGCATTTCCTGTTTGGTCTTGGGTGGCAATGTATAATTGAGCACCATCTGCATACTGATATCTGTACCCCCAATGGTCATAATTTCCACCCGCAGCTTCATGTAAATGTCAAATAAAGTAGAGGATAGAATACTAAAGTGCCAAAGGACTCAACCTTCTTTCTCCACACAGACTCCCTGAGTTTACTCAGGAAGGGTGGAAGCTCTGCAAAATGCTTTCCCCCACATTTCAACCCCACAGGCAGTCCAGGAAGCAGAAAGGAGCATGGTTCTCACCCTGGGTTGAGATCCGAGGGATGGGATGGGGTGAGCTTCCATCTTTTGCTCCAGCTCCTGCTAACCTAGCAGTTCGAAAGCATGCATCCGCAAGTAGTCAAGTATCACTTGGTGGGCACATTAATGGGGACATGGAAAGAGCCGCCAACTGGATGTCTCTGGGGCAACAGTGATGTCACTGGCTACTCCTTTCAATCTGGAAGCGTCTTGGTGATTCCAACATGAATGGGATGCGATGCAAGTCCAGGGAAATGTCAGTGGTATCAGGAGCCACCAAATATTCCAGGAAGATTCACAATCAACAACAGTTATCAAGTATGTGTCCGTTTCACATAGGCTGGATTTAAATGATGTGCTGAACATGGGCTAACAAAAATGTTAGCTTTAAAAAAGCAGGTCTCAAAATTGGATTGTTTTGGAACCTTTTCAGAATGATCTGGACACATCCCAGAAGTTTGAATCGGTTCATTTTGCATTTGAAACCATTTTGAGCTTAAGACATTTCAAATGTAAAGTGCTTGTAGCGGTTTATTGCTCAGTTGAGGTGCTACTTCAACTACTTTCAGGAGATGTGTTTTTACATTGCCGTTTTCTGTCACCCTGGCTGTAGAAGAAAAATGAGAGGGCTCAGAAGTCTCAAAAACATCCAAGCAAAAAGCTCAGACCTCTGCATTTAGTGGCTGGCTCTGTTAGAAAATTTGGTGTACAGACAGAATTATGTCAGCTTGATTTCCCTGTGTGTCCTTTTGCCTTGTGTGACGCCAGAAGAGGACAATTAAGAGGGCTTGGAAATATTACTGACATCAGCTGCTGCTTAATTCGGATTTTCTCCTTAAGCTATTTGTGCATCCTGTCTGTGTAATACGAACAAAAATACATTTATATTTTTAAATATGTTCAAAGCACCCACCATCTGTGAATCTTGTTTATAACAATCCTATAATGCAGGTTATATAAATTAAAAGGGAAGATTGAAGCTGAGAGAATGTCTTACTTTAGGCCACTTAGTGGATTAAGGGTAGAGGGAAAATTACGAATTAAGGATTCTTTACATTTTTGTTCTTGTCAGACTGAAAACTTTTTTTCTTTCGTTGAGGGGCATAACCAATTTCTACACACTGACAGATTCTAAATAACTGTATTAGTTCATTTACACCAGTGTTTTTCAAACTTGGCAACTTTAAGATATGTAAATTTCAACTCCCAGAATTCCCCAGCCAGCTAGTTGGCTGGGAATTCTGGGAGTTGGAGTCCACACATGTTAAAGTTGCCATGTTTGAAGATCATTCATTTACACTTAACAAGGTACTTGTTGATTTCAAGAGTCGATAAGAAGGTTGATTACGTTTTTCTCAGTAGAAAAAGTTATGTGGTTGCCTACTCACAGGTTAAGAGCTAGTGCATTTGGATGGAATTTGTACAGTAGTACTCAGGTTCTTTTTACAGCAGCTTTGGCTGAGGCAGGAGGTGATGGTACTTCTCCCGGGAACTCACAAATGCTTTGCTGGCAAAAGTTGATTAAATACTAGAGCGAGGGGTATTGGAAATCATTCCATGATTCAGCCCATCCTGCTATCCTCAGGTGGAGGGGGAAGGGAAGGGGGCTGCCCCCGCTGCTGTATCGTGCGCGCTGCAACATCCAGTACAGCCGCTTTGGAAAAACCTCAGCCTGGCCATGACACCAGTCCAGTGGTGAAATTCAATTATTTTTACTACTGGTTCTGTGGGCGTGGCTTAGTGGGCATGGTGTGGCTTGATGAGCGTGGCTTGGTGGGCGTGGCAGGGGAAGGATACTGCAAAATCCCCATTCCCTCCCCACTCTGGGGCCAGCCAAAGGTGGTATTTGCCGGTTCTCCGAACTACTCAAAATTTCCACTACCGGTTCTCAGAACTGCTCAGAACCTGCTGAAACCCACCTCTAATGGTGATGCTTCCAAACTTCATCCAGAGTGCATTTAGATGCTGTCCTTCAGAAATGGCTGGTGTGTCAAGGCCTAGAATTCTTCTGGAAGAAGAAAGACATCAATATCTTTACCCACAACTTCAGCTATGCCTCATCTCAGTGCTTATAGTTAGCAAAGCCTCCACCATTCTATCACTCCTCCCCCTCTCTTAAGAGCTGGTTAATTCGTACACCCAAAAACATCCCATGTGCTCTGTTTTTAGTAGCTCAGCTGAGGAATGAATAGACTGTTCTCTGGATTTTCCATCAGGAGAATAAAATATGTGCTTCCCCTGGGGTGGGGGCAGGCCAAACAAGCCCACTCTGGCAGCTTACACAAATATCTCAGTAGGTCAGGCCATTTAGTTTGGGAATAAATTCTTACACCCAACCTGGGAGGAACAGCAGAGGACAAACCTCTCTGCTAAAGCCTGTAAGGTAAATAAGTATACTATACGAAGGCAGTTTTACAGTCTTTTTCCCACTCTTCTCTTCCTTACATCGACACACACTCAAAATAAGCCTATGATGAGATAAGCAGTCATTTTGAAAAGTGAAAAGGATCCATTTTCATTATCACAAGAATTCTGAGGAAAAAAAACCTTTCCTCTCGGTTTATCACACTGAATGCCAGCAATATCACCTGAATGCTGATTGCAATGGATTGTCTTCGTTTTTGTTTCATGTGTTCAAAGTCTGAGAGTCCTTTTGAAATACTTAATAGGCTAAATTCAGCGATTCTGCGATATAAAAATAATCTTTGGCGAGGCGACGGATGAGCAGGCCTTGAATAAGCCACAGGTGAAACACGATTGAGCTGAGCAACGTTTTGGAGGTTTAACGTCTTTGATGAGTCTCTGTAAGAGAAAAGTGTTTATCCTGAAGGAATCACAAAAGGAGAGAAAGGCTGATTTTCTGTTCTCAAGTGACTTTCAGTTCTCAGTTGTACTTTTTAGCAAACCAAAGCAACACTGCCATGATGTTTACTGCAGTGGAGGTTTGCTAGGACTTGTTCTACTTTTTTTTAGGATAGAAGGAGTTCCAATCATAAATCAATTTTATATGCAAAAGTCAAAAGATGAGTGGAATAAAGAATTAGAGGTTCTTATATTGTTTTTTTATATGGTTTTCCCAGTTGCAATGTATGGATGTGAAAGTTGGACCATAAGGAAGGCTTAGCGCCAAAGAATGGAGGCCTTTGAACGATGGTGCTGGAGAAGACTCCTGCAAGTCCCTTGGACTGCAAGGCGATCAAACCGGTCAGTCCTAGAGGAGATCAATCCTGACTGCTCTTTAGAAGATCAGATCCCTGAAGATGAAACTCAAATATTTTGGCCACCTAATGAGAAGGAAGGACTCACTGGAGAAGAGCCTCATGTTGGGAACGATGGAGGGCAAAAGAAGAAGGGGACGACAGAGAACGAGGTGACTGGATGGAGTCACTGAAGCAGTAGGCATGAGCTTACTGAGTAAGAGTCCAGAGGATGGTAGAGAACAAGAAGACCTGGAGGAACATTGCCCATGGGGTCATGATGGGTCGGACACAACGTCGCAGCCTTAACAACAACAAAAGAGATACATGAACCTTATTTCAGTGGAAAATTATTTGTATTGCTGGTTATGTTTTCAGGGCCTGTTTCTTGGCTGATGTTCCTGAAGAATAATCTTTGGTCAAAGGACACTGCTATGAGAGATACTGTTATATTGGTGGTATCTGGAACTATCTACACTGACTCTCAGAATTCATGAATAAATTAATAAGCCTGAGGACTGGCTTAGTTGGAAGATCGTTTTTGAGGAATGAGACCAAACTGAAGGATTTTCCTTCCAATCCCAAAATCACAACTTTATTGGGTCAAATAATTCTAATATTGTATATATTGTCCAAAGTGGGCTACTGAAAAAATAATTTCCCAGATGACTGCTTCTCCATTTTGACCAACAGGGCAACATGTGCAAGGGTGCACATTTAGCAAAAGGACCTTTTCCTACTGTTTCTTGCTAAAAATTATATCCTTAATAACTGGCACCAAAAATTGGAGTTGAAAAATAGGGTTTGTTTATTTCAGGGACCTTCTGTTTCCTATAGTATCTGCCTGGCCAAACTGATCTGGCAGGATTGGTGTCCCACCAGATTCCCTTGATTTAATGTGATCTATCGGGATCCCAGAAATATATTTTCTCTGTAGGAAAGCCTGGCCTCCCCTCAAGAATCCAAAGGCCAAATGAAGTTGAAGCCATATTTCATTTTCTTTCTTTGTTCTCATCTGGATTTATTGGCTCACCTACCATTTGTATTCTGTTTTATCTTTTTGGTTTTAAGTCTTTTAACAACTTGCAAACCATGAAGAATTGCTGGAGTCAAGTAAGTAACATATACAGGTGAAACTCGAAAAATTAGAATATCGTGCAAAAGTTCATTTATTTCAGTAATGCAACTTAAAAGGAAGGTGAAACTAATATATGAGATAGACTCATTACATGCAAAGCAAGATAGTTCAAGCTGTGATTTGTCATAATTGCAATGATTCTTGTGTGCCTCTCCATTCTTCCTCCATACTCTGGGTCCTTGATTTCCAAATGAGATGCAAAAGTTGCTTTTATCAGAAAAGAGGACTTTGGATCACTGAGCAACAGACCAGGTCTGTTTTTCTTTAGCCCAGGTAAGACGTTTCTGATGTTGTTTGTTGTTCAGGAGCGGCTTGACAAGAGGAATACGACATTTGAAGCCCATGTCCAGGATCCGTCTGTGTGTG
>JANHFT010008016.1:17467-27933 GCA_032467955.1 Pseudoxenodon macrops | reverse complement strand
TTCCTGTCTATTAGGAAGCTTATGATCCATTTACAAGTGTGGTCAGGTACAGCTAGCTGATTTAGTTTAGTTAGAAGAATATCAGGAATGATGGTATTGAATGCTGAGCTGAAGTCTATAAGGAAGACCGTTGCATAGGTCTTTGGAGATTCAAGATGTTGTAGGATGTAGTGCAGAGTCATATTAACAGCATAATCTTTCTATCTATTTGCTTGGTAGGCAAATTGCAAGGGGTCTAACAGTGGATCCGTGATGGTTTTCAAGTGGCCAGCACTAGCCTTTCAAAGGTTTTCATAACTACAGATGTTAGAGCAAACTACATTATTTTTTAAATCTGTTAAAAATAATGTAGATGTGGGAATTTCAAAAAAACCTTTGTATTAATAATACTTCAGAAGTTTCAGATGCTGCTAATTTATTTAGATCAAATTGTGAAATCAAAATACATTTCAATTGAGTATATTGTAATTCTACAGTTTTGTACAATCTGGAATCCTGATCGATGAATGAATGAATGAATGAATGAATGAATGAATGAATGAAAGTCTTACCGGCTGTTTTCAAATGTGGGATTAACTTAGTGTAAATATAGCATATAGATAAGAATCAAAATTAGACTTGTGGTGCAATAGCTTCGAAATGCCTGTAGATTTTAATGTTGGAAATAACATAGAATCATGATTAAAACAGGAAGTGAGCCCCAGCCATATCAGAAAAATCACATATTACTGTTTAATTGTGCCCATAATAGTTTTAGACTTCACTTACATTTTCTAAAAAATGTAATAATTTATCAATCTTATTTTATAGGTATTAACATGGAAACTCCTCTAAATACTATATATGAGTTTAATTAATATTCAGGGAGCTTGAGTTAATAGAGCAACTGTTCTCTCCTACTCTACTGTCAAACAATACTGAAAGGCAGAAATAAGAAAGATACAATCTTTCTTATTTTGCCAGCTTTGTGCATTGGCAGAGGAGTCCTGGCTGGGACATGATTTAAAGGCAAATATGAAATAAATCAGATCTCCCAGCCAAATCAAATGTGATTTTAATCAGTAAAGCCAGCCCAAACTAGGCTTGTTTATAAATGTTTCTCAAAATGTTCTTCTCGTGTTTAGATGTATATTCTGATATGTATCTTTTTATTCTTATGTATTCGCCTTTCTATAAAAGATATTCAGGTAATGTATCATTAAAAACATACAAATCTTATTTCCTGACAGAACAAGACTTTATTTTCATTAGTGAAAGAATCCAATGTATTTTATATTCAAGAAACTAAAAATTGCTTTACCAGCTATACTACCAAGGGTTGTAAATCAGATACTATTCAACAGACGTCAACATGGCCCAGAAAGTCAACATTAATTCAGGAAAGTTGGAGACTCTTAATATGCATGGAAATTCAGTCTTAAAAATGAATATGAAATTCTAGTAGGTAGCCCTATCAAAACCCATTTGCCCCATTCACAGCACTGTCTTCCTACCACCACTTTCCATTTCCAAATTCTCAGAAGCAGTTTGAGGATGATCCATTATTGCCTTTATAGTAGTTCTGCTAACTTGAAATACCAAGAAGTTTAAAAAACAAATGCCCGGTTCAGAGCTGCCCCAAATTCTGCAGCAATAAAAACCCTTTCTCTCTAATTCCATGTAAAAAGGAAAGGAGAACACTCCACCTCCCAGTAACCTAGCAATTTGCACTCCAATGCTGAAGAGAAGGATAAATTAACACTGTTGTCAGTTCTATTCCTGATTGGTCTGTGCTATTGAGGAGGAATTGCAAAGCATCAGGCTGGCATTTCCCTTCTAGACCTGAACCTAAGGAGCCAAGAGAAAGAATGAGGCAAGAGTTCCCTCCAATGGGGAAATGAAACCACAGCATCAAAATCCACTATAGTGAATATGAGAAAGAAAGAAGAAAACACTTCAAAGGATTCAGATACAAAGCAGCTCAAAGGAGAATCAGCTTGACTGTTTATACAGAAAACACACCAAAGCCAGATAATTGGTGCAGAAACCTAGGAATAATGAAGCTAGAATCTCTTTTATTTCATTGACCAAGATCTAAACTATGTAAACTTGTTATGGTATGTAAATGTTTGAAGGATCCTAGAATGATATTAACTGAGATGAACTTATTCAGAAGCACTTTGCTAGTTCTTTCTTTTCAACTTGCTTCTAGGTCTCTGACGCCTTATACACAATACAGTAAATGTTTAATCTGCTAATTAACTAAAACATTCTGGGAAAGGAATCTAGCATTTAGCACTAGTAAAATGAACAAACAAATCAAGGCTACTGAATGGTGTTGTCCTTATCATTCTCCCTAAAATGTTGTGCAGTGAAATGAGGCAAGTTTAGACAAACACTTAGAATGGTAGAGAAGGGGTGTCAAACTCAATTTCACTGAGAGCCGCATCAGGGTTGTGTTTGACCTTGGGGGGCTGGGGTGGAAATGGCCAGGGTGGGCATGCCTAGCTTGATGTCACTTGTGTCAGGGGAGCCTGTAGTGGCCTGAGTGTTCTGCCAGTGAAACGGGCTCCTAGCGTCCATTTTTGGCTGGAATGACCTCTTGCAACCCTCTGCCAGTGAAAATGGAACTTGGGAGTGTCGCACGCAGCCCTCCCGAGTTCCATTTTCGCTGGCAGAGGCACTGTGGGCCAGTCCTTTGCTGTTTCCAGGTGAGACCCATGGACCAGATTTAAGGACCTGCGAGCCACCTCCAGCTGCTGGGCCTTGAGTTTGACACCCCTGTTATAGAGCCATCAAGCTGCCCAACTATTAAAGGATCTAGGATGGGGGACGTAAGTACAGGATGAAGTAGAAGGGGAGAAATGCTGAGACCGCTGTTTGGTACAACCCCTCCTCTCCGTTAGCCAGTCTATTTCTGAATACTGATGTAATCCACATTTAAAAGAGTGCTAAATGTTTGTTCAAAAAATAACCTGTTGTGGAGGATGACATCGGCAGAACAAAAAGACAGAAATTCATAATGAGCCAGTTCTGTCTCCAAGTAGGGAAAGATCATAAGAAGTAACCAGGGAACATTGGAGAAGAATAGAGAACCTGAGCATGAAAATGGACTTCCAGAATTGCACAATTGTGATGGACCCATAAGAATCATAATCAAAGCTGGAATAACATGGACAAAATAAATACACCCCAAAACACACCAGAAGGTTGATAAGTAATCATGGAATATAACCTAGTCAGCCATAAAAACTATGTCACCATCCTGAAACATACTTAGATCTGAAACAGACATGTTAAAAAACTGCTCTAGTCTCATTGGAGTTTTAAGTGTTGAATGTCAGCCTCCAGAACTGATTACATCAAATAGTTCTTGATCCATATCTTCATTCTTTCTAAAGGAATATTGAAGAAATTTGATTTTGTATATAAGTTATACTTGATATAGAAGATTAAATGTTTTGGGGCTGCTGCTCTTTGTTGGCATGTTGCTTTTATAGATACATAAATTGTAACAATACGTTTTTTCAATTAAGTCAAGTGAACATTTGGCAGTAAAATTTTTGAAATATACAGAAATGTTCAGTAAGACCTGTCCTTAAGCATAAGAACATATAGTCCTTAACTTTTTTATTTTGCTTTATGTTAAATTGCCTGGTACTAAATCACATCAAGTAACACAGGGGACATATATCTTCTCATATTCCTGTTCATCTTGTACTGTATAAATTCTATTTGTGAATTTCTAACATCTTGTAAATATTAATAGTGCTTGAAAATGGTAAATTACAGGCATACAGTTCAAAATATTTTATTTTTTTCATATTAATCTTCAATTACTATCTACCTATCTTCAATTATTAGCAGAGAGGACATAAGAAAATATTTTTGTTTACAGGTGAAGGTTTTTTTTATTCTCAGAAGGACGTTTTAAGAAACGGAGCACTTACTAGTTGAGTTAACATGTTATACAAAGCCATGGTTATTATAATTTACTATTAGCTCACAAAGGACTAGCTCATATGTAATACTGAGTTATAGATTATCTTTAAATCCTTACATCACACTAGACCAGTGTTGGGATTCAAAAAAATTTACTACCTGTTTTGTGGGTGTGGCTTGGTGGGTATGGCTTGGTGGGCGTGGTAGGGGAAGGATACTGCAAAATCTCCATTCCCTCCCCACTCCAAGGGAAGGTTACTGCAAAATCCCCATTTTCTCCCGATCAGCTGGTATTCTGGAGGCAGAGAATAGATAGGGGTGGGGCCAGTCAGTGGTAGTATTTATGGGTTCTCCAAACTACTCAAACTATCGGTTCTCCAGAACTGGTCAGAACCTGCTGAAACCCACCTCTGCACTAGGCCAAAAACACATGGACTGCGCATGGTTGGTGAAGTATACAAACCCATAGATGGTTATCTCCTGTGGAGAAGTACTTTTGAATCAACTTCCTATGACAAGACATATCCCCTTGCTCAATTTTGGAATAACAACATGGAAATAATATGCACTTTAGTATTGTTTTCTATGGATGTGCAAAATAGCCTGCATACAAACCTTTCCAAATACGAAATAGCTACTTTGAAAGGTCTGGGCGTGAAATAAAACACACTTTTTGGGGACAATTTGATTTGAGGAAAAAAAAGTGTGCATGTTTGAGTATTGCTTAGGATGCAAACTAAAATGTGACTGTTTCAGGAGAGAAGCATTACAGATTCTGTTTTAGATAACATGATTTGAAAAGTCTTGGCTCTGGAAATTGAGGTGGTTTTTTTTTATTCTCTTGATGGGCCAAAATAGCAAAAGCATCTTGGTTGTTTCTGCTATTATTGATATAGCCTAAATTAATGGTGATCAGAGATGAAGTTGTGAAAGCAGTGTGCATTTGAGAACAACAAGGCAGCCATTTCATTTAAACACTCAGAAGACCAAGCTGTAGAGATAGAAATTTTATTCAGCTCTGGAATGGTGCTTCTGTTGTAATGGTTATGCTGATGGTACTGGTAGGAATATCTGATTGTCTGCTTTTGAAACGATCTGTATCCTAGTTTATTTTTTATTTGTGGGGGTTCTTATTTACAGTTTTGATTCAGCTTGGTGTAGTAGATGATAGTTTTAGTTAGTTAGATAAAAAGAGAAGGGGGGAATCTCTCACTCCTGCACAATCATTTTGCTTTATGAATCAGTCACATTTTGGAGATTAAAAAAAAATAATCCTCCCTTGGTCTGTTTTCTTATTTGGAGAAACTTCTTCCAGTTAGCATTGTCTGTGTATTCTGGTACTGAAAGCATTGCTGCTCTGCTAGATACATGTGTACAGACATTCAATGGAGACTTTTATTTTTATCTTTTAAAAAGATTTCCTCCAAGACTTCTCTCCCCTATCCATCCATTTAGAGGTAAAGGAAAAGGTTCCCCTCGCACATATGTGCTAGTTGTTCCCCACTCTAGGGGGAGGTGCTCATCTCCATTTCAAAGCCGAAGAGCCAGCGCTGTCCGAAGACATCTCCGTGGTCATGTGGCCGGCATGAGTGACTAAATGCTGAAGGTGCACAGAACGCTGTTACCCTCCCACCAAAGTGCTCCCTATTTTTCTACTTGCATTTTTACATGCTTTCGAACTGCTAGGCTGGCAGAAGCCATTTAGAGCTACATTTTCTCCATTCCTCCTCCCTTCCACCAATAAAACAAGCAACTGAAACAAGCCTTGGCTGAGAAAACTAGGCCAGTTAGAGGACTAATCAGTGCCAGGTCAAAATTTGATGGTCAAGGAGAGTGACTGCTACAAGGAATGTTAGTACCATGTGTTGTCACCATCTGGTATTATGATAGGTAAAGCTGTAGAAAAAAAAACCTGGCGCTGAGAGAAAAGCTCTTCCTTCTATATAAGCGGAGGTGATGGCATGGATGCTTCAGGCAATCAGCCTGTTCCCCTGTGTATTTATTATGTATAGGCCAGAGTAAAGAGCTCTTTCACTTCTTTATAAGAGCAACTTAATGTGCAGCCATTTAAAAAACAACCTTTTGCCCTCTCTTCCTTTACATGACATCTGAAACTCTCCTGTATCTTTTGAAGACCTATTAATCGGTCAATACTTCAGACAAAGTACAACCAATGCCAGGAAATATCAAGCTGTGGGATTAGAAAATTGTACAGGCATTGGGTTGTCTTTCTATTTTATAGAGAATTTATTTTTACACAGAGAAAATTCTCTAGTTTTATATGAGATGTCTTCCTTTTAACAAACTACAGCTGTTTAGAAATTCTTAGCTAAACTTAAAATTTCTTATTTTTTTTCCAAGAGAGGCAGAGCAAAATATATCTGCTGCAACAAGAAACAGTAAACCAGAGCTGGATTATGAGGCAATTTTCACACAAATTGACACTTGGTCAGTGAATGCCTTTGCCACTTCAACAACAGTTCTGTGTTTGTTTCACAAGCCTATGAATATGATATACAGAGCACTTGATGGATCATTATTGGACATATGAATATGGTTGTACAGAAACATGAAATAACACAGGTAGTTCTCAATTTACGACTAACTGCTTAGCAACCATTTAAAGTTATGATCAACCCGAAAAAGGGGATTTATGACTTGAAGTTCTGACAGTCGTCCCCTTCACAATTACATGACCAAACTTTGGGCATTTGGAAACACAGCTATATTTATAATTGTTTGCAGCATCTCGTCGTCATGTGACCATGTTTGATCAGAGTTTTGCAAAAAAAAAATTGGCACCTCTGGGTTTTGGCAAAACTGTACCATAGCAAACCACTGTTTGCTTAATAACCATAATCCCTACTTAATGACCACAGATTCATTTAATGACATAGTATTCATTTAACTGCCGAACAAAAGCTAGTAAAATCGGGTGACTCATGTGACTGACCTGTTTAATGACTATTATAACATATAACTATAATGGACAGGTTCCATTATGGTTATATGTCGATGACTACCTGTACACATGCTTGAAGTCTGACTCCATATTACTGATTTACTTTCTCCATTAAAATCTCTAGAAGCAGTAGTATTTATGTCCAAGCGGTGTCCTTTTTAGCTTTCATTTTGGCCTTCTGTCATGCTTCCTCCTGTCTGATATCTCTAAATATGAATTGTCCTGAGACATTGACTCTATGAGTGTTTTCTATGCTTTATTGTTCTCATTGTGAGGTTTCAAAATAAGCACCTTACGGAATAAGTGACATAATTCTGATTTTTAATAATGGTTATCCATAGAACTATCTGGTTTCTGGCACTGCAGGTATCAACACACTCCTGAACCTCATTAGGGTCTACGTTTTTCTTTCCTTTTTACCCTTTTCCTATTTCTCCTCCTCCCCTCTCCTCCTCCTTTTTGTTCTTCTTTTTTATGCAGGAAGTCCTGAGTAAAGCACAATTATGATCCATTGTGTTTTGATGTTGCTTTAATATGACCATGGAGAAGATATGAAGAAAATCTTTAAAAGGTCAACAATGCTATGAGTCAGGAAGGTAAAGAAATAGCAAAGAAAAACCATAGCTTAGATGTCATTTTTTTGCCATGCTGTGTGATTGAACAAAGAAACTGTTGGAAAGCTGAATGCTTTTGAAATTACCTGCTTTCAACATCAGTTTGTAAGAAACACTTGATCCAGATTCTTTCTTTCTCTCTTCACACACATATACATATCAGAGATGGGTTCTAATTCTTCTTATTGCTGGTTCACTCAGAGGTGTGCTACGGCCGCGGACGTGCTTTGCGTGCACAGTGCTTTAACATTTTTATTTTATTTATTTATTGGATTTTAAAAATCCAAGATGGCAGTACCTATGGTGTCGCTGAAAGAACCAGCTCGGGGCGTGGCAGGCCCGGGTTGCTAACGGTTCTACTGAACTGGGCCGATAAGTTACTAATGGTTCAGTAGAACTGGACTGAACCATTAGGAACCCACCTCTGATATATATACCTATATATAAACACACATACACACACACATATACATATAGCAATAGCACTTATATACTGCTTTACAGCCCTTTCTAAGCAGTTTACAGAGTCAGCATATTGTCCCCAACAATCTGGGTCCTCATTTTACTGACCTCGGAAGGATGGAAGGCTGAGTCAATCTTGAGCCTGGTGAGCCCCGAACTGCCAAATTGCTGGCAGCCGGCAATCAATAAATTGCCTGCAGTACTGCATTCTAACCAGTGCGCCACTGTGGCTCTTACATATATACATAAATAAATACATACATGCATACCTATATATAAGTATATGTATGTATTCTTACAATAACGAAAACCTCCCTAAATTTATACAAGTGCAAAGTGGAGATTAAGAACCAGTCACAAAATAGATAGAAATGGGTTAAGGGAAGAAAGAAAAGAACTGGTGGTTGAGCCACTATGTCCAAAGTTTTGGCCAAGCAAGATGCAGGAGCCATTTTCTGTGATATGTGTTTTATTTATATACAATTTATTTCCCATCTGAATTTTGATGTGAAAGAAAATCTGGATAATGTATTGCAATGTAGATATTTTATTATTATAATAAAGTTCTGTCATTATAACAGAAGCTTATCTCCTTTCTGCTATTCTTTTCAGGATGAAGGTAAAATATGATAATTCTAGGTCTCTTCATCTTTTGCAGCTGGATTTGTTCCAAAATACTTTTCTTTTTTGCCTTTTTTCAATAAAAATCAAAGAAAGCTTTATTTAAATTGCTTAAACAAGACAACTAAATCGGTATTCTCTATTAGTTTGGGATTGGTGGATTTATAAATAATTTGTTCTGCATCCTGAGTCTGTTAGTGATGTATACACTTATGTTTAGTGTATATTCTATTGATCCATGAAGAACTTTTCAGGTCCGTGGCAGTCAAAGTGAAGTTATAGGACTTCAATAAAAAACAGCAGCAACAATTTAAAAAGTTAAAAATCACAATCACTATTACATGATAAATAGCATGTAAAAATGGTGTTTATTAATCAATGTATGTTGTAGCGTGTGTGAATGAATTTTTTATATAGATTCGGACTGCCATATAATACAGTAACAACTGTCGTTTTGAAATTTATTTTATTATAACTGTCCTATTTCTACAAATTAATAGTTGTAAGAGAAAATATCTAAAACAAAATAGAAAAATTCATATTCTTTCTGGCAATCAATCAATCAATAAACAAACAAACAAACAAACAAACACACAATTATACAGAGAAAAAAGTTCATATTGATGTTTACTAAACCGAGGGGTCCTTGGTGCCCCTCTGAGCTTGGTATTTTCTTGCAGATGCTTTATTAACCAAACTAGGTAACAACATCAGTGCTGGATGTTACCTAGTTTGGGTACTCAAAGGTCTGCAAGTACACAACCAAGCTCAGAGAGCATCAAGAACCCCTTATTATGGTACTACTATGGTTGTCAAACTTACTAAACCTCCTACTTTTTTTGACTATTAGGCCACCATTAGATGAAGTCTTTAAAAAAAACATATATTTAATTAATATAATTTTATTTACCTCAGTATTGGTTTCATATTTCCTTTTATGATGATAGCCAGGGTGGGCTGCTAGGGGTTCGCAGGGGTTTGGGGGAACCTCTAGCTAAGATTCTGTGCAGTTCGAAGACACCCCAAATCGCACTTCTGGATGGCCCTGCTCACTTGGTCCCACCCGTTCCAGGAGTCCCCATGTGGCCTGTTTTGGATGCAGGTAAGTGCAGGGCACACGCGGAGGCTCAGGAAGGGTGAAAAATGGGCCTACCGAAAGTTCGAGAAGGCCGGAAATGGGCTCCACAGGGCCTCTGGAGGCCAGGGAGGGCAAAAATGACCCCCCCACCCTGGTGCAGAAAGCCGACTGGGCCACACCCATAAAGCAACTGGGCAGAGAATCCCTTGCTAAAAATTTTGAAGCCCACCCCTGGTGATAGCCATAATTTAATAAATACATAATGCTGCAAAATTATTTTTATGGATGGGTAAAAACCAGAGGTGGGTTCCTACTGTTTCGGACTGGTTTTGTAGAGTAGGTAGTATGCCACTGGTGATGTCATGGAACCAGTTCTGGTCCGTGGACGCCACCATGTTTTTTTGGATTTATTTTTTGGAAAAAAATGTTTTTTATTTTTTTCCAGTTTTTTTTCCTTCTGTGCATGTGCAGAAGCTGGGTTTCTGGCAGTGCACATGCATTGCCATCTTGTTTTCGGCCTTTTTTTTTGTGAGAATTTTTTTGAATTTTGTTTTGTACTGTGCATGCGCGCACGTGCAAAGCGCGTGCGCGCCCATGAGGCGTGGCTATGCGGCATGAGATGAAGCGAACTGGCGGCGAGGTAAGTTAGAACCTATCTCTAGCCAAAACATATTCCTACCCAAGGCAAATAGGAAAAACAGTGGCAGTGGCAAAAATATAGTAGCCTGTAATACAACTGAGGTAAGTGAGGAAATCAACATCACAGGACAGACTAGATGATAGACTGGGAATATTTGAAAGAAAGTTT
>JANHFT010008016.1:0-12146 GCA_032467955.1 Pseudoxenodon macrops | reverse complement strand
ATGCAAGTAGAAAAATAGGGACCACCTTTGGTGGGAAGGTAACAGTGTTCCGTGCGCCTTTGGCATTTAGTCATGCCAACCACATGATCACGGAGATGTCTTCAAACAGTGCTGGCTCTTCAGCTTTGAAATTGAGATATGCACCACCTCCTAGAGCCAGGAACGACTAGCAAATATGTGCGAGGGGAACCTTTACCTTTACCTTAAACTTATACTGGTAATTAGGAAAATTCATGTGATTTTTAGGTATGTAAACAAATATAAAAATAACCTAAATTCTGAATTCCGGTTATCTTAAAAAGGCTACTGACTAAATAGATTTTTAGAGTGATGCATCAATGGTCCCTGAATGTCATTTTTACAGTGTGTTTGGAATCACTGCAGATTATACTTTCATCTGTGGAACCACAGAAATGATGGTTTGAATTTCAGAATATTCCTTTAGCAAAATTACCATTACAGCCTTAAATAAAACCTTCATATCAAATCCTCTGTTTTGTACAAAATTGTATCCCACAATTTACTCTTCCTAGAAAGAAAAATTATGCACGGGAAAGATACTTTAAAATTGGTTGCAGGATTTTCACAGAAGAGTCATCTATTTGCCCTTATACCTTTCAGATAGATCTAAGAGGAAGGTTACAATTAATGCCACTGAACACAGAGAAATGGGCATCTTTTCTTAACCAGTACTTGTACATCCTGCCACTCCTCTTCTACAATGAATAAAGAATGCATATTTGTCAGGCCTGTAAGTTAACAACTGGTTATTAAAATGCACTGTGTTACCAAGGGCCTTTTTCCTCTGTGTCTGAATAATGCTGATGAAACATTTGTACTTGTTTAGCTGGCATTAATCCTAACAACTGTCAAAAAGAATGAACTGTGCCAGAAAAAAGTGCCCTATTAAACTGCAACCGTTCATCAATGACTGCCACTGATAGGTCAAATGGAAGGAAATTTTTATCTTCATGATAATCTAACAATGCAAAAATAGAGGCTATGTATATAGTATATCCCTAGCCACAAGTAAATATATTTATTTCAAGCAAAATGTGAAACTATTTTTCTCTTTGGATTTTCCCCTTCAGCAATTCAACACTTACTTTCCTCTCTCCTATCTGGAAATGACGTCATCCAGTTATATTTGTGTCAATGCAAGCAAGCTGAAATATCTGAATACATAACTCCAATCAATCAGGCGACTGACTGGGATTGTGTTTCATACGTCTCTGGAAACCTAATGTGATATGCTATGATATGCACAGTGGCACAGTGGTTAGAGTGCAGTACTACAGGCTCCTTCTGCTGCCTGCCGTCTGCCTGCAATTTAGCAGTTCAAATCTCACCAGGTTTCAGGTTGACTCAGCCTTTCAATCTTCTGAGATGGGTAAAATGAGGACCCAGATTGTTGGGGGCAATAGGCTCACTCTGTAAACTGCTCTGAGAGAGCTGTAAAGCACTGTAAAGCGGTATATGTCTAAGTGCTATTGCTATCTTCATCTAGGTTCAAGGCAGTCTTAATCAATACATTTAAATATTGCAAGGTATCACATGGATTTTCCTCATGTGGTTAGGGTTAGGGTTAGGGTTAATGATCAGCAAGTTCGCATTTGCACTGCGGTTTAACAGAGTGAGCTCCCATTATTCAGTCCAACTCCTGGCAGCATAGAAGTTCAAAAGTATGCAATCGCAAGTAGATAGATAGGTACCACTTTGTTGGGCACATTAATGAGGACATGAAAGGAGCCCCTAAGCAGGTGTCCCGGAGCAATGGTGATGTCACCAGCCAATCCTTTCAATCCAGAAGTCCCTTGGTGCTTCCAACATGAAAGCTAATGAATATCCCAAGAAAATAAGCCTCTAGGGATTTTATTTTTAAAACAACAAAAAGTTGTATTGTATCTTTTGGACATGCAATGATTAGATCATTTTAGTAGTTGTAATTATACAGTTAAAATGTGAAGTGATCCAAATTCTGCCAAATAATCTCATGTAACATTAAAACAGAAATAATAATTTAAACTATATGCTTCATTGTTTGTTGATTATAAAAATTCAGATACATACTGTAAACAAAAATACTACAAGGCCTGAAACATATAAATCCATACCACACACCTCTAACTAATGGCCTCACTCTATCTGTAGTGATTGATTGCCTTGATTGGAGCTTAATTACATCTCCTACTCTTATTGTGGAAAATTAAATGGGACAGTAGTTATGTTTTGAAATCAGTGAGATAAATTATTTTTATTAATTCTAGGGGTTGGGATACATTGGAAAAATACACATGAAGTGTGGCCTTTGCCAGATTTGGTGAATAACTTCTTCCAATTTGCCATTCCATCTTATATTTTTGTTGGCAGAGGAGGTCCACTGAATAAACAGGGTGTTTTGTTATATATATATTAAATACTAGCATAATTAAGTTTTCTCAAAGCAAATTTAAATTAGAACTTCTATTTAAAAGATCTACCAGCTAAAATTTGAATCTGAGGAACAATGCCGTTTAACTTCTCTGGAAGGAAAAGGGAGAAGAGTCACAAAATTCTGAACTTTTGGGGTGAGATGTATTGGCCAACCCAGAATCCTAAAGCATTTGATTCTTTTAAGACATTGCTAGGGGAGAAGATAGAGAGACTTTTCTGATGAACATTGCAGAAGGACTTTTCTGCTGAACAGTGGCCCTTCCAATTAGATCTTGCTGAAACTGGCTCTAAGCAATCAGCCAATTTTTTCATTCTTTTCTTCACAGTCCACATTCAAAGACTGTGTGCAGCAGATGCTGATTATTGTTAATTATTTTCTGTTTCTAAACATGCACTCCACAGCCTACTCTCACACAGTTATGCAAGATTCCATTCTATAATGATCAGCTATCCCACGATCAACATCAGCAGTTTCTCTATGGGGTTGTTACCCTACTTAATGCATGCTTTCTATTTAAAACACTAAGTTGTGTTCATATTCAGAAGCTATTCAAGCTTTTCCAAAATTAAAAAAGAGAACTGTATAGACTTCATTTTATCACATCTTTTTTTTCTCACTGGCCTGCTTAAATTTTCATTATCTTTTGATAATGATATATTTCAAAGAATTGCATCTGTTCAATAGAAACACAAAGCAGAATGTAGAAGATCAGGATTAATGACAAATAATTACAAATAATCACCACGAAATACAGTTCGCTTATTAAGAATTCTTGAAATCTAATGACGACGATTTAAGGGATGGGAAGTGATCTGAATATTGATTGTCAGAAACAATTATATAACAATTTAGTGAATACGTACTGTTTTAATATGTAATATTTCCATCCTAAATTATTAAAATAGAACAGCTAGAAGAAAGAAATCATTTAATAAGAAACCAGATTGTTTCCTGTCATAGGTATTTGTACAATCTGCTATTTGCACAGCAGGGCTAAAGTTTAACGGAGAAATTAATTTACCATTTCATTTGTCTTCTGTTCTTCTTGAAACAAAAGCAAAACATGTCTCCAAATCAAAATAATCTAGTCACAAATGAATGCACAAAAATATGTCACTCCTCCACTCTTCAAATATGTTGAATATTTCTAGCTAATGAAGATAAAATAAAGCAAATAATGTTTCATAATGTGTATGTATATAGACACATATAAATATATATACTTTATATACATACTACACACACACGCAGACACACACAGCATGTAAATAGACAAATGTTTCCTTCTTCCTTCATATTAGCAAGTAAGCTTACTAGAAAGCAACCACAAACCAATTTCATAATATATGTAAATTCATATTAATTGTTTCCAGGTAAACCATGAGAGTAATCCATGTAAGGCTTAAATATATCCTATAAAACTTTCCACAATTGACAACAATTAATAGCAATTCTCAAATATTTCCTAATATTCTAGATTTTCTACTGGTACAAAGAAACAAATGGAAACCATCCACCATCAAGCATATACTTTTTATTGAACAAAGATTCTTGTTTTACCATTTTATATGATACAGAAAATAACATATAGGAAATAGACAATATCATATTTAGTTCTATCCTAGTAATCAATATGTTTTTCACATTTTTCATAGCGGTCAAGTTTCACTTCAAAATTTCTTCTCAGTCAGTACCAATTTATGCAAGAACACATTTGTAGTAATATGAACAACCTGAAAAGACACTCCATCATGCTTGTTAGACATGAAAAACAGCTAAAAAAATTAGACTCAAATACAGAGAATTTTACAGATTAATATTCAGTTGAAACCAGCACTATTCCATTTAGGGTTAATGGATACTAAGTTAGAAGTAGTGAAAGATTATTTCATGATTACTACAGCAAGATTAATATTTGCAAAAGATGAAAAGATTCAGCACTACCCACTATGAAGGAATGATTAATGAAGTCGACAGATCTTTCTTCTATTTTCTTTTTTAATTGCAATTTTAGTTTTTTTCAAGTTGGTTTCCTTTTCACTTTTTCCGTTTTAACTTAGTTTGTTGTAGTTCCTATTCTTCTAAAAACTTAAAAAGTTATATGAAAAAAGGAAGAGGTTTGTAGTTAAAGCTAATTATGATGCCAGATGAATTAATTTAAATTTACTTCTAATCTCATACTCATGTTGAATTTCTGTTTCTGCAGACTAGATATATCCTTTAGAGATTCTACCAGGTCACATTTATTTTTAACTACAGCCCACAGTTTGATGCAATCACAAACCTGGTAGGCACATTGCTCAATCCTAGTTCTGTATCACTGATGAATCAGATGAAAGGCCATAGCCCCAGTGTTAATCCTTGGAGGGGGGAACTACTTTATTAAGTATCTTCACCAAAAGAATTCCCCACTGACTCCTAACCTCTTCTACCCACCTTCTTCCTTTATTCAATAGCTCAGAAATTTCTACTATATAAAAATACATCTAATTGAAAAATCTGCAAAATGACTTCTTTGAAATTGCCTTAAAATTATATTAATAGTTCATACCATACAATTTCATAAATCTAGGTTAGGATTGCACATTTCTCGACTTTTATAGTTACATGGCACAGATATTGAAATTATTTTTCATAAAACAAGTGCATGATATTAATATTTTTCTATTTTAAATTCATCAAGTGACCTTTTAATGGTTGCTTGTGGGCCCAAGGCAAACAAGGAATATTCAGTAGACATCAGTAGCAATTTGCTTCAAATACATGATGCTCTATCTCCTTGCCAAAATAGATAGCTCATGAAAAATAGCTACTTTGTAACGGAAGTAATCTCATCAGTATAATTCAATTCTGATGGTGATATATGGCTTTTTATGATGACAGATAGCCACTCTGGTAGTGTATGAGCCTCAACAATCTATAGAAGAATATTATTGGTTTGTCAATCAGATGTCATGTACAATCAGAATCCCAAAATATCTAAAACAGAACAGCCATGGCATTAGTAGTCACAAATAATACTTTTCAGAAACTGGAGTCCTTTTTTTAATGTATCATAAAAATAATGGCTTCAATGCAACTGTTTTCAATGTATGTATCTTGATATTTATCTGAATGTTTTCAGTCCAAAGAACGCCATACATTATAATGGAAAAAAGTCAGGTTCTTCACTTATAATAAAACCTTAACTGCACAGGTGTCTACGAAGTAAATGAATTGGGAGAACATTCATTTGTGATTTTAGACAGATTTTATTTTATATTCTAATATGAAAGAAATATCCAAGAAAATAATTTTCAGGAAAATTAACCCAGCTTTGAAATGCTTTCCCAAAACAAACTTTCCTTTTGATTATTTTCCTAGTGTGATGATGACGATGATGATGATGACCACCATATGGCATTGTGACATTAGCCAGGAGACTACATTGCAATTGGAGAATAGTAGTTTGGCTGCCAAATTCCCAGCTCTGTTGTAGGAAACGCTTGCGCGCTTCCCATGGTGTGCCACAAGAGGTTGAGCTGGCTTCGCACCAGAAAGAAAGACAAGCAGCTCTTCCTTCAGGTTCACCCAAGGCCCCCTCCCTCCCCAGAGCCGCCTTACAAGGTTCAGAGGGCAGGAATCTGAATGCCTGCACAGAGCAGCAACTCATCCCTCATCCCTCACCAACGTGGTATCTACTCGCATAGAACATGCTTTTGAGTTGTTGGGTGGAGAGAAGCTGAGGCAAGTGACGGGAGGTTATCCCGACACAGTGCTAGGACTCAAACCACTGGAGCAGAAACCATCTCCAGGGTCATTAAGCCACTGAGCCACCGCATCTGTTTCCTAGTGACAGATGAAATTCTTTTTTTTTATTGCATTTTTTGATTACTGAGAATTATTGAAATTATTGAGAAATTTTATATGCGATAATATTTTAATTTAGCAGACATTTTGAGATAAAATGTCAATCAGAATGATTGTTTGTCACCAAAGGTGCTTTTTCAAAAGGCAACTGGACTTTCTGCTCTTTTCTTTGAAGACGATTCACTTCTCATCCAAGAAGCTTCTTCAGCTCTGGATGAAAAGCGAAATGTGTTCAAAGAAAAACCATAAAGTCCAGTTGCCTCTTGAAAAAACACCTTTGGAACAACCCTGACTTGGATGACTGAGAATGACTGTTAAATCTTAATTTACATAATTGATAGCATTGTTATATAATTAACTTTATTACACTGATTTGTGTCACTGGGATAATTATATAATTGTGCTAATGATGTAGACAGACTTTAGAAAAAAATATTTTTTATTTGGGCAGTAAAGTTCAAATTATTATTTTATGGAAACAATTTTCTAAAATTATTATCTCACACCAAATATAAATTGATTAATAATTTAAAATGATTGTTGATATTAGGATTAAACAATATTTTTTCTAAGCCAGGGGCACCTTTCTCCTCTGAATAATATGAGAGTAGGGGGACCCAAAAGTCGTATTTCATTTCCTTCCATATATATTTTAATAAAAATAACTATAATTATGTAACAATTATCCAAATCATTTGTAATTAATTTCTCTTTCTGTCACATTAAAATTTTTGACTTGATAACTTTTAAAGGTCTCTCAGGATTCCATTTAAGTCACTGAAATAAGTTACTGTAGTTCTAGAAAAACAATGCATATACAATAAACTCTTTATCCTCATATCAATCATTGTATTTAATTTAGTTTTAAAAAATTCACATTCGTAATTATAAAGCGTAGTCCAGTATTTAAGACTTGTCATTTAAACCTAAAGAGCAAAACACACGCATAAAAAGAATTTAAAGAAAATATACACAAAACAGGGAAAGAAATGACATGCAAAGAAAAAAGAAACCTTTTAAAACTTTCAAGAGTGAACAGATGGGAAAGGCTTTCTACACAGCACTAAATTAGCAGCTGCCATATCAATATAATTTTTATACAGTATAACATATTGAAAGTGGCTTTGCAAGAACTTTAGGCCTGGCAGCTGCTTTTGAACAATATAACAAGCTTGTCTTAGTAATCACTTAAAATCAGATCTGAGCCTATAGAACTTTTCAGCTTTTAAATCTCTATTTGCAATTATAACTTTTAGACAGATGTGTGATTCCATCAGGAAAGCAACAAATATTAACATGAAATATAAAATTGGCAAAATAAAATACCGATATGCAAAAACCAGTTGGCCATATACTTTTATTTTTTCCTAAACTCTGAATTGGCCATTCTTGGAAATTCAGAATCCATGTGGCCCTCTGAAGGCTCCAAAAAGGAAATCTTCCAAAATGTGGAGAAAAGGCCAAACTATTTATTTCCCATTTACTTTCTTGTATACATTTGTATATACATTTCTTAACAGGAAAAATAGTTATGCACCTGATCATGGATAAAAATGATCAGACAGACAGACAGACAGACAGACAGACAGACCACTAAAAAAATAAGAAATGAATTAGTAAGTACCATATTTTTCAGTGTAAAAGATGCACTCCCTCCCCCCCCAAAGTGGGTGGAAATGATCTTATACAGCAAATATTACTGAAGCCTCATCCACCCGCTGGCCCCACTCTTCAGCCTCTGTGTCCCAGCAATTTGCCTCCTTGCAGCAAACAGCAAACAGCCTGGTCAACTTCAGCATAGCCTGATTGTGATTACTGTCTGCATGAGCATCTGATTGGTGGTTGGATCTGCCTCCCAGAATACCACCTATCAGCTGTTCCAGGCTGCAGAGATCGCCTCCGCCCATCCACGCTGTCACCGCCCATCCATGCTTCCCAGTAGCGCCTTCTTGCCAGCTGCTTCCTGGCAGTGGAGGCTTCTTGTGCTGAACATGCCGAAAAAGCTGTTACCATCGCTGTCCTGTTCTTCATGCCAGCTATGCAGGCACACCCTATTGCCTGTTGCACCGGAGCCTGGGCAAGTCCCTCCACTCCAGCGGAGCAGGCAATGGGCCTTGCACCAAAAAATAGGGCAGCGATGACAGCGGCTATTTTGGCAAAGAGGTGCAAGAAGCTTCCAGACAGCCACCACTGCTGGGAAGCGGCTGGCAAAGATGCGCTACTGGGAGGCTTCGAGCACCAAAAAAAAGAGCTTGCCTTCCGGAGTTCAGACCAGCCACCCGCGGGAGGAAAGTAAGCCCGAAGAAGAGGTGGTCATGGGGGAGGAAGCAGGGCTAGGGCCAGGGCCTCTGAATAATGCGAAACAGGACTGGCAAAGGGAGAGCAGGCAGTAAGTGGGCAGCGGCTCCAGGGCAAGGCTGGAGCCAGGGAATGGCGCATCCCCCGATTTGGCTGAGGTGGGTGGCGGCTGTGGGGTCTCAGGGAATGGTGTGTCCCTTGGTCCCTTACCCAAGGCAAAGAGCAAACGGGTGGTATGCATTGCTTACCTATGGTGAGCTGAGCGGGCATCAGTGAGGCAACTGGTGAGGTGAGTAGCTGAGCCGTGTGGCGAAGTGAAAGCAACTTATATAGGGCTGGGATGGGCAGGGTGTCAGGCGGGTGGGAGTGAGCGAGCTATGAGTGGGTAAGCAGGTCAAGCAAGCATTGAGTGGGCAGGTGGGGTGAGCAAGCAGTGACCAGGCAGGCGGGTGACCGAGTGGTGTCTGGGCATGGCCAGCCAGAGGTTGCTACCGGTTTGATGACCCACACCAAACTTTCCCTAGCGGATTGCGCAAACTGGTGTGAACCAGCTGAAAACCACTACTGGTCAGTTGGAAATTTTAATGATGCCAGTATATATTAAATATTTATCCTTCCTACAGCAAATGGAACCAACAAGCAAGCTTAAAAGCGTAAGGTTTGGACAGGAATTTATCAGGAAATCTCAAGACAGTAAACTAAACTAAAAATAAAAAAACAGATAAAGGAACTAATGACAAATCACTTTTATATTGTTGTCAAGAAAGCAACATGGATATAACCCACTTAAATAATCAGTATAAGAATCCATTAACGAACCACAATGCCAAAATGATCAAATGTGCATTGCAATATCACAACACAAAATTCACTTTTTCATAATTGAATTAAAATACTTCTGGCAGGTATATCGGATCAGAAGAAAGACAAGAGAGAAATTAGCAAGCGAGAAACCTAAAATAAGGGAAAGGCAAAAAATACTGTTTATTAAAATTTTGAACAAGTAATTTTTACTTTGCACCTAATTTGTGCATGTGTAAGTCTTGAGGAGGACATATTTAACAAACAGTAGAATACAAATGTAGTTGCCATAATTAGCAGCTCCTGAAAATGGTCTCTCCATGGCAACTAATCCTGTATGGTATGTGATATTTAAACCACTTATTGCTCACATATTGAGAATATGTATATTTGATGGTAGGAGAGTGGAAGGGAGAGGCTCACTGCATGATACCTAAGCTTCATATGAAATGATATCCAGCACTGTAAAGTATGTTATGATCCATTATCAAAGTCAATGCATTGCTAGACATACGATAAGCGACTTGATATCATTCCTTAGAATTAGAAATAGTATTTATACTGGATTCAGTAATAATCTAAACTTATTATTATTAATATCTCAATTTTTCAATCTTAATCTTAGTATTAAAAAATGTTATCCATAATCCATGCCAGTTGCTTTCTCAATATAAAAATATCTTTGATGTCAATTACGTAAAACTGTTGTATTGGGTACTGTTAAACAGGAATATAAAACAGTAAGTATAAAGAATGTTCTTTGATAGTCAAATGGTACCTCTGATTAACACAGTTTCAAAAAAGATCCCCAATGCCAAATAAAACAAGACACACATCTAATATGATTTTATTTGTGAAATGCATATACAATTAAATGCCCTTGTTTCCCCAAGAATGTTATTTATATAGGAACCCAACAATCATATCTGAAGAATTTATAAGCCTATGAGCTACTCTACCAGTAAGTAAGTACCAGTGATATAGTACAATTAATCCCATGTCACTCTATATTATGAGCTGCAACAATGAATCAACATCACAATAAACCAATTATAAAAATTAAAGACACATAGAGCATTTCGTCAGTTAGGAATCACCCTTTCTGTCAACTGCATTCAACTAGTTGTTATTATATCATCAATATACCTGAAGCAACTAAAAAGTTATGAAACTAGATAATTTGATTTTGGGATGGGTGAATTAATAACATTTGATACAGAAGAGAAGTGTCAGTCAATATTGAATGAAATGAGAGTCCTGGATCAAAAACATGTTTACATTTTTTTATTTTCTGAATGTTTCTATGCAGAAAATGCTGTTACATTTCTGAACGAAGAAAGGCAATTACATAAATAAACAAGTATTTATATTCCATACCTCTTGAAGTCAACTTTAGAACGTTGAGAGGTGCAAATCCATCACTTGGAGTGTTTGATTCTTGTCTGTTCTGGAATGTAATCAAAATAATAGTTAAACTGGGTTGGTTGTAGTATAACATTATATTCCAACATAAGACTGAATAAATATTGTCTTAAATAGTACTTCAAGAATGATGATTTTTCATGATTATTTATATAGTAAATTTATCTTCATTTTCGATATATATATATATACATATATATTTTTCTGTCTCTAAAATATTGATAGCTATTGCTGTCTAATAGACTAACAGACAGCTAAAAAAGTAATCAAGAATGAGCGTCTAAATACAAGTGGCAATTAGCTAAATTTCTCTATTTTGTCAATATCAATATAAATCAGATACAAGGAGCTAAAACTATCAAAGGTATATCTAATCAATGTTACTACCGTAATTCCTTTTATATTTTAGCATGCAGAATTTATGAACTTGCCCTCTTTTCAATTTTAAGATCTAGAACATTTTCAATTTAAAACTTCTAATTTAGAGATATATGGTGATTAGTTACAAATCTTCACATCGTTTATCTTCATATCTTATTGAAGAAATGTTTTTCTAGAAAATTTAAACAATGATATAAATATCTCAACAGAAAATTTTATATTTTTCTAAAAACAAGACTTTGGGATTATGGCATAAATCCAGTTCTATTTTAGAGTTATAATAAATATACTATCTATATTCTGCTTTCCACATATCATACATTAATGTCTCTACATCCACATACTGTATCTTCTACATTAAACATATGCATTTGATTGTTCTTCCATATAATTAATAGGATTAGAATAGCTCTATAACTGCAGCCAAGCCAATTTTTTAATCAGTAGCCAGCTCTGCTGGTCAGCATGACTCATGGCAGAGCTTACCTTCTTTAATGCTATAATTTACTTACATCTACTTCAATATCCTTAAAGAAGAATAGTTCACATAATTATTAGGGTACTATTTTTATACAGAAAATAATCATTCTTTCCCCTAATGTTTTTCTTATAAGTTGCTTATGTATCTTAAACCTGATAGCGTTTCACCTCATAGGCCATAACTGAGCTATTCCAATGCAGCTAAGAAAAACAAATAATAAAACCAGAGCTAAAACTTTCTTACCATTAAAGAAAAAGAATATAGTCCATTTGGACAAAAAAAAAACTAACTTAGTTTAGGTTGGGGGTCGGTAACCTGTGGTTCAGAAGACATATGCAGCTCTTTGGGCCCTCTGCTTCGGCTCCATGTCCCATCACTGGTTAGCTCCGCCCCTCACCCCTTTTATTTCTTTTTTGGATATTTTTGGAAATCCGGGCTGAGGAACGTTATGACATCTGCAGCGGAGGCTTCCCTTTGGGC
>JANHFT010008015.1:16482-27521 GCA_032467955.1 Pseudoxenodon macrops | reverse complement strand
AAATTGGAACTTTGAGGAATGCTTTGCCTTGGAGTCTGATTTGATCAGGGATGATATTTGGAACGCTGACACCATCACTGGATTTTTCTGGGAAATGGTTGCATGGTAGCTTCATAGGACATTGGTCAAAATGGATTATCTGGATCTGTTTCAGTCAGAATTCAGAATTGGAAATGGAAATGGGATGGAAATGGCATTGGTCATGCCTTTAGATGAAATCTATTGTGAGTGGGATAAGTGTTGGGCATCCATCCTTGCTCTACTTGATTTATCCACAACTTTTAATATCATCAACCATGGAATCCTTCTGGATTGGCTCAGAGGATTGGGGAGGGGGCAGCATTGTATTGTGTTGGTTCACCTTTCTTCAGAGCTGGTTCCAATCAGTGGTGATTAGGAATGAGAGATCCTGTCCCTGGCTCGAACTGTGCTTCAGGTTTATTGCTCACCCCATTCCTATTCAATTAAGTGAATTAAGTAATATTGTGAATGCTTTATCCCAAAGTCTTGTGGTTGTGTGGGTCTGAATGGCAACAAGTAAGTTTCAGATGAATCTTGGCAAGACTGCATAGCTTTGGATTTGGGAGACTGTTGGTTCTAGGACTTTGCCCTTTTTGATGCTGGACAGTCCCAGGCAAACCTGATGCACAATATTGGGGTCCTCCTGGACTTACAACTGCTTGAAGGGTTGATGACAGCCATGACTAGGAAATCCTTTGCACAGCTTTGAGTTGTGTCCAAGTTACACTTGTTCCTGGCTTGGGGGTTCTACTTACAGATATCCGTGGTACTGCCAGATGGGGAGGGAGAGTGGTGAGAGTGGCAGGTTGTTCCAGGAAGGGCCTGGCGTTTCCCTCAGTTACAAACACTGATTCGAGGTTAATCTCAGAGTTTGCAGCTGAGGGAAATGTCAGGCCCTTCCTGGAACAACCTGCCGCCCTCCCTCCCCGCCTGGCTGTAGATGCTCACCTGCCCTCCCGGAGCACCACCATTTGCTTTCTTCCTTTTCCTGCTGTGAAACATAAGTGAATGGTAGTGCTGTAGCAGTGCTTGGGAGGGCAGGACATCTGCCTGGTGCCTGCCCTCCCAGAACACCACTGCCACTTCTGCCACCTCTCTCAGCCCCAGAGCAGTGGCTGTGTCTCCAGTAAGGGCCACCCACCCACCCACTGGCTGGGCTGGACACCGACCTCGGAAGGCAAGCAGGCATGGGGGGGTATCGGGAAGGCTGCGTGGAAGGCTGACAAGCATGGCAGGACTGTGGAGAAGGGAGTATGCTGTTAGCTCCCTTCCATGCGGCCCCGACATGCTTGGCTGTCTTCCACGTGGCCTTCTGCAAGCTGGCCACGGGGATACTGGGAAGGCCGCAGGGAAGGGAGCTTAATGACTGTGTTTATTGTTTTTATACTTTGCTGTATGACAAGAGTCACTTCTTGTGAGAGGGATATCCATATAAATTTGATAAATAAATAGACAGACAAGCAGACTTGAGAAAAGGATAGGTTACTTAGGAAGGATATTAAGAGAGAACAAAAGAATTTAAGAACTTATTTGTGTAGGTCAAGCTAGATTTTTGTTAATTATTTTGAGGAATCTTTAAAATAAACCAGATTTTGCAATAAGAACTGAATTTGGACAAAGAGGGAGGTATAGACTAAAGATTCAGACAAAGATACATACACTCTCCATATCTGTTTAACTTTAACAATGAATATATTATAAGAATGGCAGGATTGGAAGAGATGAGAGCTCAAATCAAAACTGGATGTCAAAACACTAACAATCTGAGCTACAAAAATGACACTACTTGGTTGGCTGAATGTAGATTTAGAAGGTTTTATTAGAAAAATAAAGAATAGTAAGTTAAAAAATCTGGTTGATGTTGAATGTGAAGAAGACAAAGATAACATCAACCATCAGGCCTAATGAATTCAGTTGATTGCAAAGATGTGAAAAAATAACTAAATTAATTTTGTTAAGTGATGAATAGATAAAAATGGACACTGTGCTAGAGAAATAAAGAGGAGATTAATTCTGAAAAGGAACACACTGACAGATTTGCCCAAGTTCATGAAAGATCAGAATATTTGTATGATTAAAAAAAACCAACACCAAATATTTCAAGCGCTGGATATGGAATGGAAAAAAAATCTGCTGTCCTTTATGGTATACTAAACTGACTACATAAATAGGGTATACTTATCCCGAGTAGACAACATTGGTAGTACTGATATTTAGGTGACAATTGGGCTATCATCTCATTGCAGAAATTTATGAAAACATTTTGTGACTTGTTCATTGATATTATGAATAATATTTAGAATATGCTGTTTCCCCCCCAGATCTGGTATCACTTTTTTATTGCTACTTCTTTCTTTTCATGAATATTACTAATAATCTTTATCTTCCTAATCACTAAATAGCAGAACCAAGATGACATGAAAGATGAGGTCAGGGTAGAAAAATATCCTTCAAGTCTTATTCTCTATTATTCCAAAATGTTTTCCATTTTGGAAATGATTGGGAAGTGTAGACCACGTGCTCTGTGGATTAATAAAATGTCCTGGATTGCTTTATTAATTTGAAGAATAATCAAGAAATTATATTTCCCTTCCATGCATGGAAGGATGACTTCCTGCTTTGTTCTCTAGACCTTTGCAAGCCCACACTTCAGAGGTGGGTTCCTACTGGTTTGGACCGGTTCTACCGAGTAGGTAGTAGGCCGCTGGCGACATTACGGAGCCGGTTCTGCTCTGTGGGCACCACCATCATCTTTTTTTGAATTTTTTTTTTGGAGAAGAGATCTTTTTATTTTTATTTTTTTCGGATTTTTTTTCTTCTGCACATGCGCAGAAGCCGAGTTTCCGGCAATGTGCATGCATCGCCATCTTGTTTTCTGCCTTTTTTTGGGGGGAATTTTTCACGGCTTTTTCTACTGTGCATGCGCACAAGAGAGAGGTACGCACAAGGCATGCCCACGCAGTGTAGGAGGCAGCGAACTGGCGGCAAGGTAAGTTAGACCCCACCCCTGCCACACTTGGTTTTGTTCTTGGTGATTGAGGGTGGTTGAATGAACCTGATTGACTGAAAGATGTAGAACATGTCTCAACATTCCAGTAATAGTTAGCCATTAAGATTTTTTCAATAGCAATACTACTTTTTCCTACAGTGTAGAATTCATTATTTAAGAAACTGTCTTCATCCCTGGAGAATCTGTCAAAATTGTCCACCCAATGTAGCAGCCCACAATATACCTTTTGAAACTTTAGTTAAAAGCTATGTTTTAATTCAAGTTTTCTTTTTCCTGGCCACTGTGCTTCTACAGACTCCCAGTGGTTTAAAATATATTAAAATCAACCAGAATATAACAATTAAAACAAATCAAAATCTACGATACAATAAAATATTACTTGGCATCCCTCCACTGGCAATAATAAAATAAATCTCTGTAAAATATCACCGATAAATTCACAGCTATGCAGTTTTCTTGGCAAAAATTTATAAATGGTTAACATTGCCAAAATGCTCTCTTAGATTTTTTTATTATTAATAATATTTTGGAATTCCCTAGCGTTTTCTTTCCAGGTACAGTACTATTATAATCAGACCTGACTTTGCTTTGCTTTAAACAAAAATCCCAAATAATAGCAGCTTTATTTTGGATCCACAGTCCTATAAATTACAACAGTCACATATATGGCTCACATGCAGAGGTGCTACTTTTCACAAATTACATTTATCAGTGGTGAATCTCAGCTGCGAAGAGTAAAACACACTAATTAATCCTTGTTGGTTTCATGTATAATCTTTATTTCAATAATCCCTTCCCATTTCTCAAGAAATAGCATATTCACCATGATTACAATCTTAGAGAACTAGAGGATGGCTGATTATGTACTATTGCAGAATCCTTTGTAACAGACAATAATCGTATTATTATTTTTTTCACCACCCTGTTATTTCTCTTTGACTGCTCTGGGGAATAAATGAAATTGAGAAATATCTTGTGTTTTCATTTAAGATCTCAGATATAAATGGAATTCTTTGCTAATGAGATGAGTGATTATGATTCATTCTTCTACCTGTCCAGATAGCCATGGGTTGAGCCAAGCATAAAATATAACAAACGACGAATTCCAATCTACAGTTAAATGAAGTGACTTAGGATAGGTCTGCTAAGAGACCTTGTTGGTAGTATCTTAAAACAAAAAGACAAAAAACGAAACACTGGTAAGCATATTTGCATATGACTGTGTCTACAATCTAATGAGAATCTAACTCCTTATCTCACTCTTTTCTAAGAAAATTGCCATTGTTTCTATCTGAGAGAGCGAAAGTGAATAGTCATAAATGGTATATCCACATCTAACATATCCAATGAGAAAGTTATTCAGGAAACAGGATTGTAGCTGTAAAAAACTGCTTTAATTCTTTCCACATTGTGTGAACTGCTCCCTTTACATGACCCTTGCAAACTGGTCTATATTCTGATACTAATGTCCTGAATGACAATCCTATTCTTGTGATTCTTTTACAATATCTTCTGGAAGAGCTTAGAACTGGTTAACGAATTTTCACTATGAAAGGTCTCACTACATACACTTCACTTTAGCTAATCAGTAGGGAATAATTTGACAGACTTGAATGCTGGGCTTTATCCAACAAAATGCAATACAGTGATGAGAGACATAAGGTCCTACACATAGGAAAGAAATGCACAGATATAGAATAGGTGACACCTGGATCAAGAATAGCAATTGTGAGAGGGGGTTTACAGTAGTAAGTATTTTAGTACACTACCACTTAAGTATGAGTCAGCCGTGTGCCAAAAAGGCTAATGCAGTCCTAGGTTGCCTCAATAGAGGGATAGTTTCAAGATCACATGAAGTGATAGTACCACTTTATACTGCACTGGTGAGACCACATGTCAGCATTCCAAATATCATCCCTGAACAAATCAGACTCCAAGGCAAAGCATTCCTCAAAGATCCAATTTATTAGGAGAGACATGCTGGCACAAACCCAAAACAGGATTTGCAGGTTCCCACCCCTTAGTTGAAAGTTCAAGATCCTGCCCTCACATTGACAAGTCCGTCACGTGGTCCAATCTCTCTGTGCCATGCTGGCAGGTTCCGGTCTGGTGCGAAGACAAAGGATGACCTTGGCTTATTAGAAAGAATGTAAATATGGCTACATGTCTCTAACTCCACACTATCCCCCCTGCCATTTTCCCACAACAGAAAAATGCACAGAAGAATAGCTGAAAGTGTGGCAGGCCAAAATCCAACGGGATTAAAATGCAGGCCTGACAGCACACTTGGAATACTGCATCCAATTCTGGTCACCATGATACAAAAAAGATGTTCAGACCTTAGGAAGAGAAAGGATTGTTCTGACCTCACCTATAACAATGGTGATGGTGGGGAAGAACTCGATCCTGAGTGCTCTGAAGAAGGTTAAAGCAATGAGTGAGTGGACTACGATATAGCTGATGTTCAGACAGACATAGCTGCTCAATGTTATGAAGTAAACCATACTTAGGGAAGTATGGTTAGGGAATCTACACTGTATAGATTTATTTAGTGGAGATGAAAATGAGGCACAAGTAGAACAAGGACCCAGGCAGACAGCAGGCTTTGTATTCTCAATCTGCCACCCCTTCTGCTTTGCCATCTGAAACAAGTGCCATTCATCATTTGAGTTCATTATTAGAAGAAATTAGGATTTATTACATGGAATTATGGCCTATTATTTACCTACTGAGCTACTAAGAGAAAGTTTTGGATCTGTTTGCAATGACCTGGCATCAACTCTACTTGCCTAATCAAAAATGGCTATATTTTTGGTAGGAATCTTAAATCTTAAATGATGGAATATATATTTGAAGTGACTGGATCTGCAACTTCTGAGCTAAATTCCTTCAGGCCCTTCTCCTTTGCCCCCTGGAACAGATGTTGCTGTGCACTACATTCTTTTTTCAAAATACACTGTAGTGTTTTGGGTTTCCCCCCCTCCCCAAAAAAGGGCATATTTGCTACACTTGTTAAGTCCCTTAATGTAAACTGATGATTTATTTCTTAATTCTATTTGACATCTCTTTTTTTTTAAGGAGGAAATTCATAACATTTTTAAAAAACTTATTTTATGCTTTATATCTGTATTTTTCCAAACATGGCATCTCTTAAGATGTATGGATTTCCACTCCCACAATCCCCCAGCCAGCATGCTCTTTTATATTGGATATTACTATGAGAAGTTGTATTGAAACAACCCTCTGAGTATTATCTATAACATCTCCATATTTCAGTGTTTGGTTTTACCTCAGGATGAGATACAGTGGCAGTGATGGTAGACGGAGGCCCTCCAATATTAGCACATTTCTCTTTTGAGCTGCACAGTCATAGACCTGGATTTGTAGTCAGGTCTTCTCTTGTCTGTTATTTTAAAAAAAAATCTCTTTTCCTCAAAAGTATTGAGCCAAGCTTGCAACACCTTATGTCTTATTAGCTAATATAACAAGAAGTTCAAAGCACGATAAAGGATTTGTACGAAAAGGGACAGCGAGGTGTGTGTGAACCTCTCCTTTAGCAAAAAATTCTCTGCTTTTTATTCCTTTGATTAAATACTTCCCTTCCCCCCTTTTCTTACATTTTCCATTAAGATGTCTCCATGTCATTTAGGGTGTTAATTGAGAGGCGGTTTAAGCTCATCAAGGCGATTATAAGTGATAGTTAAAAATTTCTATATATGGCCTATGCTGGAATCAGCACAGTAGGATACCATTTTTCTTTTATCTAACTGACATTGGTAATAATAGATGAAATTATTACTAAAATCGCAGCTGCAGAGATGATATCATGATTTCTGTGAGTGTGTAATCTTTGATGAAAAATTAATTTTTGAGAAGGATAATTTTAAATGATTTAAATAGTATTATAACTGAAGTCCTTACTGGTAATTAACACCAATCTCATCAAAAGTGAAACCACTTTTGCAGCTGTTTCTAAAGATACCTAGGGTATTTGTAACTTCTCGAGAAAAATTATAGTGTTCGGACTTTATTTTTATTGCACAAAGACCATTAAAAGAAAAGGCTACTAATAGAAGTCTTTGTTCTCCAGAAGGCCAAATTCTATGTAGAAAAAAAAAAACACCATTTGCCATTTGAGTATAATTAGTTGTTTTCTGCATGTTGGATATATTACATCTTGGATATGTTACGTGTCTGTTCCATATATCTGTGAGCTATCTTTGTGATTGCCTGTATGTGTATATGTATATACATAAATACAGAGATATACTGTATATAGAGAAAGGTAGCATATATAGGTATAGAGTAATGTCTATATGGTAGCCAGATATATAACATACATGTTGGGGATATAATGGGTTGAACAGATGGCTGATAAAAAATGCTTCTTCATCTTCATCAATGACTCGTCTTTCTTTGCATCAGCTTTTATCACAGTGGCAAAAAATACTCTAATGAGAAACAGCTGAAAATAATCCCTCCTTGGGCTCTCTCATCACGCTTTAAATGACAGAAAAGGAGGGGGGGTGTATCTATATATACAGATCTGCCGGAGAAAGTTTTCTCTTTTTTTTAAAAAGGAAAAAATACAGTTATATCCAAATAGAAAAGAAATTTGAATGAGAATATGAGAGACCCTGAGAGTATGCCTCTCATCTTTGCATTTTACTTTCTTCTTCTTCTTTTTAAAGTCCACACTGATTTTTGACAAGATATATAGTCATGGTGATTCACTCAAGCCGTAGAACCTGCCAATCAGTATTTCCTTTCCTTGGGTTTGATGAGGGAAGAAAGGGAGGCAAGGACAGGAGTTGAAAGACTCAGAGGACTGGTGCTTTGGGTATCTGTTCATTAAAACTGCAGTTGCATGGCCACTTTCTGCTGTTTCGGCACTTTTTATTATGCTCAAATCAAAGGGTGGCTTTTCTGCATTATTTCAGGAAGAAGAAAAGCATACTTCATAAACAAAGAGCCAGGCTCTGGAAAATCTCCAGTTAGAAATCACTGCTAGAAAACTGGTACATATGGATAACCTTATTTTGATATGCAAGGAAAAAGCAGGTTGAAGATGGCAGCATTATGCTTGAGGAGTTACATGGAACCCACAGAGAATGCCTATGTAGTTACTATAAACTTTTTTTTAAAAAAGCAATCAACATACTAGTCCACAATGGAGAAATAGTGCCTCTCTGACAGTTCACTGGATTTTATTTCTCCTTACTGTTTCCTTCCATGCTCTCCTTCTTGCACTACAAGTGTGAATTGATAAAGCACTACAAAAAAAAAGGTTAGATTGTGATTATTTAATATATAATAAACTCAAAACTACTTTGATCTGCATTTTTACTAAAGTATTTTTTAGTATAGTTTGATATCATATCAATGCTCTTTTTAAATTACGAACTGCTAACGTGTATGTATACATTTATAAAACTTTATCAAGGCTCAAGGAATCCATACAATAAAACCAAACTTGTTTTTTACACTGCATTTTCTCAATGGGCAAATGAATAAGAATGATGCAAAAAGCAGAAATGTACTGCTCACTTTGATTTTGGATTACATTTATGAAGAAAGGAGAATGATTTGTCATTCATTTGTCAAATGTTGATCAGGAAAATCTTTTCATCCATAGTAATTCATTCAAAACATGATGACCATATTTACATTCCTCACCATGAGGAAAAAACAGCAAAAAACTAAATTTCTCAGTTCTTGAACTGTTTTAAAGTATTTCTTAATTGAATTGAAAATGGGAGCAATGGGAAAGCAGTGTAAAAGCAGAGGTTACTATTCAGTACTCTGTTTCTATCAATGTTAGCTAACAAACCAGAGTCTTGATCAAAGACTTCTTGTAAATTTGCAACTGTTAATGCTTATTTAATTCAAGTTTTTATTTGTAAATCTCCCCCATTCACTTAGACAGTGAGATGGGCAGTGAATAAATGTGATTAATAAATACATTTTGCAACAGAGATTCATCACGATTTGCATTTTTTTAAGAAAATGAGCAAATCATTACAGTTTTCTCATTTACCATTTGTTATTTTGCCCATTGTGCGTTATGTGGTTATTCCTAGGAACCAGTCATAATTACAGTTCTGAGCTTTGAGATACATCTCCATATTCTAACTTTTTCATAAAATTTGAGTCTTATTCTGATTGTTGTGCAGGTAGGTTTTAAAATAGTGAATGAAATAAATCACAACAATAAAATACAATAACAAATATAGTTTACAATAATAAGTTCAGTGCACACGTAAGAACACATTCTATATATCTATTCAAAACTAACCTCTATTTCAACAAAGCCTGCTTCAACTAAGTAATTATAGAGTTGAGGTTTTAGTTATACCAAGAGTGGAGCAATGAAATCTGCAGAGTATTTAAGAAAATAGCTCACTTTATTTCACTGATTACATCTGAATGCAGCTATATGTGCCCTGAAATTTCTCCCCCACTAATTGAATTCATAAATACAAGTCAATGCCACTATAGGCATACAAATGTTATAAACAAATTAGGGAATATCTTCAAACTTTTAGCTAAAAAACAAGAGTCTGCAGTGTGAAGGTTCCTAGAATTTCCTTACAAATTATAGAAGTAAATACTAAAAAACTGTTTTAAAGTAGGGGAGAAAAAAACCCTTTCTGTTAATAGCTACTATCATATAGCAGCTAGACTGTGCTGTTTTTAAATAATAAAAAAACTTTTATATGTAACTTTTGAAAATTTTCTCCAAATAACCGAAACTCAAATAAAATGAGGTAAATGGAGTTGAGTTTCTTATGCTAAATAAGATGCTTTACCATCTAAAATATGTTTTCCATTGGTTTTAAGAGTGAAAAAAAAAAGTTTCACTGGAGAATATTGTTTAAATTGATCCACAATAGCATCTTCTCAAATTCTGTTCTATTGCAGGTAATATTATATTACTTGAATTTTTTTTAAAGGATTTTAAAAATACTTTTATTGAAAAGTGGGAGGGGAACAAAACAAAGTAAAACCATTAACATTCAACATTATAAGGATAATAAAAACAAGGACAAATAGACTGAAAAAAAGCTTCTATCCCAGGGCAATAACCATATTGAATTCTAGGGTATAGTGCAATATCGAGTTTTCAATTTCAATTATACAGAATGTAAAGGATGTATGTTTGTGTTTTTATTTTTATAGTACACTGAAGAGGACATTGAATGTTGTTGTACCATGTGCAATGACAATAAAGGAAACTAAATTATGATATTCCTATAGGGGGGAAAAACAATTGCAAAGCATCATCAACAGGGGTTTAAAGATGAAATTGTAGGCATCTCATCAACATTAAAGGGTGACCACAGCAGACCATCTGCAGAGTCCATGGGCTGTTGTGGAGAAGGCTACGGATGAAAATCACAACCTTGAATTTGGCTCACCAACTAACTATAAGCCTGCCCAGTTTCTTCATCCCAGATGCTATTGGCAACCTGGGCATCACTTTTTACGCAAATTGAATTCTGCAGAATTCTTCAGACCAAGCACAGTAATCTAAATGAGAGGCTACTACATTCTGTCCACATTGTTTTGTATGTCACACTTACCCTTTCTAAAAGCTGATCTCTACTATGGGGATGAATGAATCAAGTCAGTGATTGATTCCAATGACTGGAAGTTAGAGATGGGATAGATTAACTTTTCCATATTAATCTATGATTTATTTATATTCATTTAATTTCTGAAATCCTCATACAATTTACAGTAGTGGCCAAAATTGTGGAAACCTTTTGGGAAAAGTGTATTTTTGAGGTTTGATGGCTAATAACACCACTTTTTTTCCCCAGTTCCAAGATAATCATATTCCACTGCTGGAATGGCCTGGGAAATAGCCCAGACCTTAACCCAATTGAAAATCTATGGAGTTGACTAAAGAAACTTGTTAGTCAGAAGCAACCCAGCAATAAAACCCAGTTAATAGAAGCAATCATTCAATCTTGGTTTCACATTATAACAGCTGCAGAACTAAAAG